>DVZL01000112.1:0-29605 GCA_018236625.1 Lasaia peninsularis
TCTGATGGTAAAAGACAACCGTGGTTTATAGACACCATTGATGTTGGAGGTGCGTCGCTGTCTTGTGACCGGGCTGTTAGGCCTGACGTGTGAATCTACAGGCTACCCTACCATCTGAAACGGAACATGAATTATTAATTGTGATGGCAGAAAAAGATCACCACCCGGACGAGTTGCCACACAGTACTCTATCACCAGTAAATATATTTATATAGTACCGCGCATGTCTACCCACGCGAGGGTAATCTCAAATCTGTCTAACGTTTTTGGCATGAAAATATTCTTAAAGACACCGGATTAAGATACGGTGGATTTACCATAAGCCAATACGTACAAATTTAAATAATCTGACAATTTGACCGCAATGTAATGGAGTGAGAGAGTTAGAAACTTTCAAAAAATAAGTCATGTATGTTCATTAGCCATTTTTGCAAACTAGATAATAGACGTTTTTCCGTCGTCGAAAACACATTAGGTATGAACATTGTATACTAACAACATCTAATGCTCTCGCATAAGACCAAGTCTCTAAAAAATTTTTTTGGTTTTTTTTATACGATCAACTAACGTTACATGAGGTTTTTTCTCTACTATCTATCTAACTGGACAAAATCCAATAAGGGACATGACTCATAACGCTCGAGTGACTATACATTTATCTTACTGAGCTCCCCTACCATAAGTAGTTCCCAGCGCTATTAAACTATCTGCATGAATTAAATTCATCATGTACAGAGTAGGTTATTTGTGCAGTCATTTAAAAAAAACCTGGGCGCCTATTATACCCGAAGGGGTAGTCGTAAGTGTACTAGTATAACTAAGACTCGTAATTCCAGTAAGTATACTACAACGCCCACGATTAGCCAACGTACTAGGTGTAACGTGATAGGTGGCAAGTCTATCGCCACTTCCGGCACATTGCAATTCCGGGCAATGTAAGTACCTAAAACTTACTTAGAATAATCTGAAAAATATTTAAGTAAAGTTGCCTGACCTGGGGATTGAATCTGGGACTGGGGTCTGACAGCGACTAACAGTCTTAAGAGGCGACAGCCATACCGATACACCACAGAGGTTAAGCTCATTCAAAAATAGGTAAGATTATAAAAAACGGTAGCAGAATGTTGTGGTAGGTGATCTTCGTCTTACCTTTCTCCCGTTTCTATATCAGAAGATCATCTAGAGGATACAAGCGCCAGTTTACACAGAGCGACTGCCATCCAACGTCTACTACAGAGAGGTAACCAGACCTAGATTAGGTCGAATTCGAATACGCAAATCCGGGTCTTATTTTCCTTCCAACTTCTACGCACAATTTTATCCAGGGATATTTATATATTAATTTTTTATCTGTAAAATATTTCATTTAAAAAATATAATAGACACTATTACTTATTATATTATATATTTACTGTTTATATATTAAATAGTTCTCTTGATTGAAGACCAGTGAAATTCAAACTGGAACAATATTGACAAACTTATATGAGATCGCGCAAAAATTCTACGTAACTTGGAAATATTATATAAAAAAACTAGCCACATCTTCAGTTATTTTGAATTAATTATTCCTATCAGTAAAATTTTTAATATATCTTCAGAAACGAATAAACTATTTTCTATCAACTATTTAAATGCGATTTTCAGTGTGGTTAAGAATGAACGACCGACGCGACGGTACGAAAAACTTTTTCCCCGACCAAACAAAGCACAAAGAATAGTGGTCTTGTTCAATAGTAGAAAAAAGTTTTTTCAAACTCTGATTTGAATTTGGAATAACAACATTTTTCTTTTCTTTTTCTGTTGGTCCAAAACTTGGCCGGTAGAGAATGCTACCAAGCTGGCTACCCAACTTTTATGCAAAAAAATACATTAAACTCGTCTTTTTTTGAATAACAAAAGATTCAATCAACACAAATAAATATAATTGAAGTGTGTCATTGAAAAACTGCATGTATATGCATACTCAGTACATAGACCAAAATAACATTTTCCATCTATTTCTTCCGGATAATCTCGAAACGAGTGGACCGATTTTTACGGTACTTCCACTTGCAGATAGCTGATGCAATAAGGAGTAACTTAGGCTACTTTTATTAATTTCAAATGTAGAGGACATCACGAGCAAGTTACTAAATAAATAGGGTCACTATGTACCCGACGAACGGAGATAATTTGAACAAAACTTGTTCTTGTAGAAAGCTGAATGGTTGTGCTGGCCTCCGACACATCGTTAACCGTATGGAAATTCTCTTCCACTATAAATGCTGCCAAGAGTTTCGTTATCTAACTGACAAGTGGTGCTTGTACTTGTTAATTAAAGTAGGCACTACTAGTTTGAAGTTTATGTTCATTTATATTTAAAAAAATATGTATTATTCCACAACCAAATCTAATACCTTTTAACGAGTAATTTTTGTCTAAATATATCAACGATTTCGGAAACTGTTCCAAAGATTTTTTTGTTTTTTTTATTTAGGAGGTTTCAGGGGCGATAAATCGATCTAGCTAGGTTTTATTTTCAGAAAATGTCATTTTACTCGTGTCTTATCGAATAAAAATTTCTTACAATATCGTTGAATACAAAGCTAAACTTCGTCACCACTTACGATCTTAGAATAGTTCGGTCGGGAAATAGGACGCCTTAAAACTTAAGACACCCGGGTTCAAATCTTGGTCCGATTGTTTCTTTTGTTTATTCTCTTTTTTTACTTTTTTAACTGTTTAACAGGTACTAAAAACACCGATCATCAAGGTACTTACGTATTACCTGAGGGTAGTGAGTCTTTGAAACCGTAGTGTTTGTATGATTCATGTGTATGAAGCTAGGTAAGTAACGAACTTGGTCTCATCCGTCCAATCTATATTCCATTTCGAATGTAGGTAAATCGAAAAATCATTAAAATCAATCGACCCGTTCTAAAATTATGTTCTGTGTTTTTTTATGTTTCTTTTTAAAGGGTCAGCTGGCAGCAATCTCTCTCGTAGGAGATAAGCTCGCCTTTTGTACTGTAATATATTTTAAGTGATTGTTTTGTTATTCTGTGTACAATAAAGAAATAAATAAATGTTGTAACTAAATTGACTTAATTTTACTTATTGATATTGTGTATCATGTGAAAAGAATGGTAGGCTTTCATATAAGGTTTAACATAGAGTAGCGACGAACCTACTATTACGTCTAAAGACCACGGTTGTCTCTTCGTCAGGAAAGAACTGTTCTCTGTGTTGTTATATCAAAATAAACTTTAGGGTTCCGTACCAAAAGGGTAAAAGCGGAACGCCATTACAAAGACTCCGCTGTCTGTTTGTCACCAGGCTGTATCTGATGCATGAACTCTAATAGACAGTTGAAATTTACACAGATGATGTATTTTTGTTGCTGCTATAGCAATAAATACTGAGATATATAATATATTAAATATTTAAGGGTGCTCCCATACAACAAATGTGAAATTTCGCCGTTTTTACTGATAACGAGCTTTTCCCCATTTCTTACGAAATATAATACTTATTGCGTAAAAAGATACCCTCTTTTTAATATTGTAGCCTGCTAAAAAGTAGGCTATGTTACCTTACTGTAAAGTATAGCTAGCTTTAAAGTAAGATATAAGTGAGTAAGCTTCATCCAAATCCGTCCAGTAACTTTTTCGTTTAAGAGTAACAAACATCCATATATTATACATCCGTCCATACTTACAAACTTTCGCGTTTATATTATTATTAGAATGGTACGGATCCCTTTGTGCGCTAGTTCGACCCGAACTTGGCTGGTTATTCCTTTTTTGAAGTCGATAATATTTACAATGTTATAAACATAAGGTCCCGCCCGTAAAGCCGCACGCCCATGACGACCGGGCTTACAGACAACGCTAAGAGATACACAACTCGACATCAACCCATTTTATGACATAAATCACATAACGGCACTTCAGGAAAACATTTCGGATCGCACCCCAAAATGGCGTTAACCCAGTTCTTCAAATAACCTAAATTCAAGAATGACTCAGATTTATGTTTGCCAATTCTTTTTTTACCGTCATCGTCTTTTTGTTACGATTTTGTTATGGCTGTAGCTAACGTCGTATCTAACGTGATTAGTAAATGGCACCGCGAAATATAACTGCAAATATGAGATTTAAGGCTTTCATATTTGGTAGTATGGAATAGAATAAAGATCCTAGTGGCCTAGTGGTACGCGCTTCGTAGCTGAGTCTAGCTTTGCTCAGGTGATTATAAACCGCGACGGAATATAATTAAGCGCCATCTAGCGTTAGGTTTTATTTAAAAGCATTTTTGTGAAACAAATTTGAATTTATGAGGACCTCGGTGGCCTAGGGATTCCATATCGATAATCCGGTAGTCCCGTCAAAAAACCCATTTCAGAGATTAGCGGATACAAACAGACAGAGAGACAAAAATTCTAAAAATATTTGTTTTGGTATATGTACCTTGTTAATATACAAATGTATTTAGTAAAAAGCTGTTATTTTAACATTACATACAGACACTCCAATTTTATTTATCTTTATAGATATAAAAAATATGTATAAAATACAGACAAAGCAATGAACAACAGCTTGTGTGATATATTCAGGAAAACGATGCATATAAAAGTAAGTTTCCAATGAAGAATCTAGATCGTTGAATAATCTGAATATTTTATCATTTACTAATAGAGCCATCATCATAATTGGATACATAGTGAACTGAACTGTGTAATGTGAATGCTCTGACCTATAAAACACAAAGGCCTCATGGATTTCTAGTAGTACAAGGCAATAAAGCTAACATTTTTTAAAAAAAAATATCCGCACGCCCATATCACCAAAAGGGTAGGCACAAATCCCGGGTTTCCTCAGCTTCCTTCATTAGTACATGGCAGGTTTTAAACCTGGACTGGTGGTGAAATTCTGAAGCGCGTATCCTTGGAGGTCCTCAAAAAATCAATTTTTTTTACAAAAAAATTGCCTATTAATAAAATGTAACACTAGATGGCGCTAAAAGGCATACCATCGCGGTATATTATAATCACCTGAGCAAGCCTAGGTGACCGAGCTAATTATCGTTTTATGAGGAAAAAAGTAATTTTCAATTACTTTACTACTATTCGATTTCCGAGTTTCTTAGTTTATCTGACAAACAAAACGTTGCCTAATATTAGACTTATCACCTATTACATCATGGGACCTAATGTCGTTAATTAATCGTAAGTGCAAAGTTCCTCTACCCACCCTTTTAGGTTTATAGGCGTGACGATGTCTCTTTATTTCATTAGCATAGAGCTTTTAAACACGACCATAATGTGTGCGGATAAGATGCCGGGATAATAAACTTTACCATGAAAATTCTAGGTTAAAGACATAAGCTTGGACAGAGCCCTTTCTCTGGCGGAGAATGTATTAATAAATTTTACCGGCTATTACTCCCAGATGGATAAAAAAACCTTTCGTTTTTTTAATGAAAAACTCTATTTAGGACACCGAGATAGCAGCAAGGTTGATGAATTTAGGCTATTTCAGCTCTATTATTAAATTATCAAGTAAATTGAATAATAATAAATAGTTATTGCTAGTATTTATTTTAATTGTTATAAAATAGGAAAAAGTACCTTCATGCATATTATCCCCGGGGTAGGCAGAGGTGTGCTAGTATATCCACAATCCGTATGTCCAGCATATATACTAGAACACTCACGATTAGCAAAGGTACTAGGGCCCAAATGTGATAGGTGGCAAGGGTATCACCACTTCGTACACAATGTAATGCTAACTCAGAATAATCTGAAAAAAATTTTTAGAAAAGTTGACCGACCTGAAAATTGAACCCGAAACCCAACGCGGCTGACGGTTTCAACAGTTTATATATAATATTTATTTAATATACATATAAGATATAACTTAAACATTGTACATAAAGGTGTCTCAACATTATTATTTTCTATAACAATAACTCTGTAGGTAACTAGTTCTGTTCCTACTGTACATAGAAAAACACAAAAATCATGTTAAATATTTATATTACTCTATTTTAGTGTTTGTTATTTAACGTCAACAGAAATACATCATCTGTGAAAAATTCAACTTTTTAGCTATTGCAGTTTATGAATTACAGCTTGGTGGCAGACAGACAAGTAAATAGACACGCAGACGGACAGCGGATCCTTAATGATATAGTCTCGTTTCTATGTTTTGGGTACAGTGCTAAAAACGGACTATGACAATTCCAGTTGGGTGAATATTATGTACTTTAATGGATACTTACTCCGAAGGCATCAAAGAATCCAAAGTCGCTGGATTTAGTGCAAGCTAGTAGTTTCGTAACATCGTATACGTCATAAACACGCTATCTCATCGAGCTTATAAGACCCACATAAAATAATAATGGCCGAACTACTCATGTCAAATGAAATTATCATACCTCGTCGTTATTCTTTGCCTAGAAGTTAATCTTAGCGGATTAATTATGATGTAGCATTAATAGTAATACGATGATTAGCTATAGCTAGATATTAGTTTTTAAGGTTCTGTATCCAAATAGTTAAAATGGGACTTACTAAGACTTCGCTTTCCGTTCGTCTGTCTGTATCTTATAAACCGTGTTAGTTAGAATGTTGAAATTTTCATAGATGATGTATATTTGTTACCGTAATAAAATAACTTATATATATATATATATATAAAATAAACATTCAAAGGTAGCTCTCATACAAAACACATGATTTTATTCCAAGATTTATACCTATATATATTTCATTGTGTTTTTAAAAGCTTTTATTTAACTTGCAATGTATCATACATATGTATGTATGTTCGGATGGAATCTTAGAATTCAATTTTAAAGTAAGTAGATATCTAAATCCGATTTAGCTGAAATTTTGTATACACGTTTAGCTTGGATGACAATGCATGATAAGGTACATGACATCATTCTAAATCCAATATGGTGGACCAAACAGTTTGGCGGAATAGTTATATTTAAAGTACTTTTACAATATGGGTATCAAATGAAAGGGCTCGTTGAGAGCAACTCGAAAAATAATAAAAGCTTTTTCTTAAAAGTTTTTTTTGCTTTTAATTAACTTATTAGTATTTTTTGTTAACAGATATACACCATACATGAAAATTTCAACTGTCTAGCTTTATTTTTTCATGAGATACGGTCCGGTAACAGACAGACAGACGGCGGAATCTTAGTAATAGGGTTCCGTTTTTTACCCTTTGTATATGGAAACCGAAATATGAATATGAGGAATGAAGATAATGAGGTCACTGTAAAGTCTTGTATGTATATAACTACGAGTAAAAGCTTATAAATTATTGACCTGGATACCAGAATCTGTAATCTGTTTACCGTACCGTGATTATTGTTTGATCCTTACTCACATAATTTGACAGCTTCACATTCTAACAAAGGGCAAATTCCTTGAAATTGAAAATTCCTTTTTACAATACGTAATTTAAAACAAGTACCATACATCCCAAAGAAAAACTGTTCCAGATAAAAGTGTGTTAAATAGAGTATCTTACCTAGGAATAATAAAAAAGCAGTTAACAAAAACCAACACTTCGCTACGAGTTTATGTTACACAGTAATAATGAAATAGCAGGATACGAAAATCGATCCGCGTAGCTCTTTGTTACTACAAGTGTATATTTCGTAGTACTAATGGAATAGCCAGATAAGAACAGCTATTCACGTAGCGCTTTGTTATTTCAAGTGCATATTTCGTTGTTATAATGAAATAGATACTAAAAATCCATCAAACGCGAGTCGGACTCGCGCAGGAGGGGTTCCGTACAATTGTCTATAAAAACGGCAAAAAAACCATGTTTGTTGTATGGGAGCACGCTATATAATATAATAACAAATACTAATTTTTATTATTTGTTATTATAGCAGCAACAGAAATAAATCATTTGTGAAAATTTCAATTGTCTAGCTATCACGGTTCATGATATACTGCCTGGTGACAGACAGACAGAAAGACGGACACCAAAGTCTTAGTAATAGGGTTATGATCTTACCCTTTGGATACGGAATCCTAAAAAACACTTCGCAGTTTGTTACTACAAGTGTATATTTCGTAGTAATAATGAAATAGTGAGATACGAAAACTGATGCACGTAGCACTTTCGACTAAGCGTGCGTAGCAGCTTGCTACGAAAGTCAGCAAAATGCTACACATGCTAGTACCTCTACACTAATTCTAAAAGTAGACTTCTTCCAAGTTTAATCAAACATAGTGAAGTGGTTGAATTTGTATTCTAGCTCTCTGTAAACATTTTAAATCCACATTTTAGCTATCAAAAATAAATTTTAACTGTGACACTTAAACAAATAATATCAACAATTCGATCGTTTATGCTTTATTAACGACCCTGACACATAATATAGCCCTTTATTATTTATTCTAGAATATATTTAACATAAATACAATTTTATATAAACTCTCACACAAAAACAAACACAGACATAAATATTTCTTAGCTATTATAAGAAATCAAATCAATTTGCCTTAATTTTCCTTACAAGGCTAACATGATAATGAAATGTTTATTGTATGAATGTTAAAAATGAAGATCTACCAATTGATAGTAATTAAGAGTGAAATATTAATGTATAAAATGTCTTCACCTGTTAAACCAGTTATAGATCATCCAAACTCTACGTCTTGGCTTACGAACATGAAAAACAATTAAAATCTTCTCTTGTTTGTGAGTCCCGACAGAAAAAGTTGGAATTGAGTTGGACTTTAATTGAGTTTTGCGAAATTGTGGAGTGTTATTCGGAATATTCCCGTTAATTTCAGCTAACCTGTTTCCCAAATCCCTACGGCTATTTCAGTACAGACATCTCTAACCTATTTAAAATGTTGTCATATTCCAAACTGTACCTACCTAACTGTAGGGCAAAATAATCTTTCATATGTATTTTAGAATTTAGGTCAGAAAATAATAATATTTTACTACCTTTCTATTATTTGTTTTTAAATAATAATTGATAAATTAAAACTGAGCGATTACTTTAATAATTGAAATGTTAAGAAAGATTACTAAAGATTACTAAAGTTAGAAAAACTTATTAGTACATGGTGGGATCCAAACCAGATTTTCGGTAGGGAAATGAAGTCCATAACGTAAGCCACTAGATCACCAAGACTCATATAAACATGTCATTCAGTAATCTGGTATATTTTTGTAAAAGGTAAAATATCCCACCCTCAATAGCTTTACTATCATCTTTAATATGTATCCTTGCAAAATATAAAAGTTATTGTGGAAAAGGAATTAATGTCTACATAAGAACATTTTAAGGAAAAAAGAAGAAGAATTAAAAATTAGCGACTACGGGTATACAAAACATAAAACTGATAAGCAACTTGGTTAATGCCAGCAGATTAACATCTCCGTTTCAGCTTACAAAATATTCAGTGTAATTTTATGCGTCTCCATCAGTGTAAAAGACGACGATCCGTGACGTTGTACGCCTTATCTTTAAACTGCCTAACACCTAACGTATTAAGCCTTAAAATTATAAACGAAATTGTCGCGAATTTTATAGTTTTTTTTTTATATTTGCATAGGCGTAAACAACTGCCATATGTCAATTTTAATTAATTTGTATCATGTATGAATTTGCCTTTAATTGTTCAAAATGACATTATCATCAATAGTCTGTCATGTAGGGCAGGTCAAGCAGAGACATCCTTATCTAAGCTCATCGAGCGAGATTTAGCGGCATCGAGAAAACACACGATACACTAATTTCCTAGTGAACAACGTCATTTTACATTTTAACTGAACAAAATATTAAAAAATGTCCCAAATATGCACAAAAAATTCGATATTTATAAAAATACAGCGTTACCTAATTTTTTTCTTGATGCCGCCAAAACTATAATTAGTAATCACTACATAATATAAACAAAGTCTCTTTCTCTGTCCCTATATCCATATTATATGCTTAAATCTTTAAAACTACACAACGGATTTTTTGTGGTTTTCTTGAATAGATAGAGTGATTCAAGAGGAAACTTTTTATATATATGACATGTATAGTTTACCAACAAAATATGTATTTCTATTGCCGCCACAACAACAAATGCCAAAAATAGAATAAAGTTAATATACCCATACAATGAACGTGTTTTTGTAGTTTTTACAGACAATAATATGAAACCAAACATGCGAAGTTTTCGCGGGATTGGCAAATTGATTAATTTTATTTTTTGTTTCACTATGGATTCCCGCAAAGTAACGCCTGACTCTATTAATTAGCTTTCAAAGAGCTGATTTTTTCCGACTTATAATACTTATTGCGTAAAAACATACCCTCTTTTTAATGTCAAAAAGGACCTTATGGGTTATTATCATATATAAGCTATTTTAGTGTAAAGTTTAATCGAAATCCGTTCAGTAATTTTTACATGAGAGAGCAACAAAGATCGATCCATATATTACTTAAAAACTTTTGCGTTTATACTATTAGTAGTATGGATTAGGTACGGCTTAAATAATTATAATACATATAAACGTATATATACATATTTAATATGTTATTTGTATAAAATAGTGATGGAAAAAAGTTCGATTTGTTTTTTCTACGAACAAGCATTTAACTGTAACTGACCGTGGTCGCGTTCCATTTAGTTTTTTGAAACTACAAAAACATTGTATTCGTTTTGAAGTAAAAACCTTTTTCTATGTTTAGTTAAAGCTATACGAGCCTCGGTTGCCGAGTTCGAACGCAGTTATGTACAAAGGACTTTTTTTATGTACATTTTATGAGTGCTCTTACGGTGAAGGAGAACATCGTGAGGAAACCCGGGATTCGGGCCCGATATAGTGACTGACTTGCCACCTATCACATTATGGGACCTAATATTGTCGGCCAATCGTAGATGCATGTGCACTACCACTTCCTTTTGAGGATATGGGCGAAGTGATTGATTGATATAAATCTCGTATCCATTTGTCAATCAATCCATCATGAACAACAATAACTAGACGGTCAAAATGTAACAGATTATGTATTTATTTTGCAGCTTTAATAAAAAAATACTAAGAAGCAAAATAAAGCAATTATTTAAGGGCTCTCATATAACAAACGTGATCTTTGTTGAGCCGCGTAATATGTACCGTATACCAAGTATGCATAGCGACATCTATTGGTTTAGAACAAAAATATATTATCTGTGAAAATTTAGCAATCTGTCTATCACAGCTTATGAGATGCAACTTGACGACACACAGACAGACAGCGAAGACTTAATAGAACCACGGAACCTTAAAAAATGAAGACAAAATCACTATTTGTACATGTATAGCTCTGATACGATTTTGTAACGTTTTAATGTGTACATAGCGTAAAATTTTACGTCAGTAAATAACGTCTCACATTAGTGAAATAAGTGTAAATTACCGTATAGCACTACTGTAATATCCGCTCTGTGAGTGATAGCGGCAACCATTTAGCAAAACGACAAAATCGCGTGAGACTACCAATGTGTTTTATTGTTATTCCGTTTAAATTATTTTTATAGTTTGTCAGTATTTGTTTCTGAATTTTTGTATTTGATACGTAAATAGGGGCTTTTGTAGTAAACATTATTAGAATTACAATGACAACTTAAGGCATGTTATAATTTATAGACAGATACAACCTGTCACTGTCGTTCTAGCATTATCGTGGTTCTATATCAGACGATATCAGGGATAGCTGCCTAATAAGGGTGCCAGTTTTTAGACTAGGTGCTTTGGACTAGAAGCAAAACCAAACACATAACTACATTAAGTCTAATTCGAATACATGATCCGGTTTTCTGTCACCGAAATATCTTTAATTAAAAGCGTGCGAAGTGAACTTTATACGAAGTTTATAATCCACAAATTTGGTTAAAACCAATCGTTTGCAAAACACGAAAGGGATATCAAAATGTATTCAATACTATATTTTTTTCAAAATTTTTGTCCATTTATCACAAATTGCATTTTTTGAATTCTGTCACTTTCATTTTAAGCGTGCTAAGTGTACTTTATACGAAGTTTTATAATCATACTCGTATAACAGTATACTATCCCAGTCGTTGATATATAACTAAAATACCTACAGCAACTTGCCCGACTAGGGATTAACCACCTTAACTATTCCTACCGCCATAATGTTAGAACAACAACCCAGTTACATGACAACGACACTTCTATGGTGTCCCTTACCAACAGGAAAGCCGTATGTTGTTCGCTGTATTATGGCATAAAGAAGTCTTTCAGTTGTGCTGCTGATATTTTCAAGCTATTTTCTTTAAAGTCCCAAGTCCTATTTTTCCCGAAACGCCGCTAGCCACATGTTCCACAAAGGTGTTCTACGAGGCCAAAAGTAAACTGAATCGCATAGTAGGCAACCGCCATCCATCATAACAGTTTACCTGGTTTCTTTTAAAAAAACAACGTTCCATCAACTCACTATGCAGCTTAAATGCTCTCGCTCTAACAATGTAATTTAAGTAGTAGGAGAGCCCAGTAGGCTAAAAGTATAGCTACTCGAGTGTCAATCCAATAGGTCCCCTATTGGATTTTGTACATTCGATATTGGAAAAAAAAGGTCATACGACACTTTTCTTTATAGCGGTTGAAAGAAAAAGCGTAACAAAATTACATGATACGTCATACACAAACGATAGTATACATACTTTACATGTCTCCGTAACGGAAATATATCCATCACATAATTCAGCTGATGGTAGCTAAATAGAATAAAATAGAAGACTAGTTTTTTACCCTTCCACTTCTTTCTGTTCGATTTTTTAAATATTATCTTGTTGGCATGCAATAACCAATCGCACGTTAATCTTTCGTACTCGAAAATATTTTCAAGCCAATAGTATTAACCAGTTTACCCCACACGTAAAGCTCTATATACTCGTAGAGATTTTATGTATGATGGAAGTGTGCTCTAGATGTCCCGAACCTCCTTTCTTGGGCTCCCCTAATGTGCTAAAGTAGCTATACCGGTTTAAAGGAAAATTACAAAGAGAGGTAATTCGAACGAACTTTTGTTATTTCAGACCTCCAGAATAAAAACATATAGTCCACGAACATTTGCAATACAAAGAATTCGTTGTCATTGCGATACTGAAATTATGCTGACGCTCTTTAAAAATACCTTTGCTTCTGCAAATTCGATTGTGGTTATACTGAGACTTAAATTTTTCTATTTTATGCAATGCTACCTACATTTAGAAGCTTCTGTACTTACAAAACTCTTACAAATATAGTATACAAACATTGAGATTTGTCATTAACATTTTTTTGTTTTATAGACCATTTCTTTACCTGTAGCTTATTCTTGCTAACGTAATGAATGTATTATTCAGTCTGGAAGGTAGAATAGTCTGTAAACTTGCATATTAGTCCTAATATTTCATCCACAGGATAGCAACGCACCTATATGGTATCTGCGAACCACGATTGTCTCTTACCATCATGAGCCCCGTGTGTTTTAATGTTAACTGTAGTCAATGCACTCTTTTAAAATTATCAGGGGGATATGTCTATTTTTTGTGTTTATGAAAAAAAATCGAAATATTTATATAGCTACAATTTGCATAATAAATAGTTGTAAGTGGGTATAATCAGTCATGTCAGGTAAAACGATGGCATCCTTACCTAAGCTCATCGAGCGAGATTTGGTGACATCGAGAAAATATCCTTAACTTCTGCACTTTCAAATGGATCGTTACACCCATATTTCTTGCTGTATGAGGTATATATGCTCTCACGACTAGCCGCTGATATTAGATCATATGATGCGAGAGCAAGTCTGTCACTGTATAGGGTACAAATCCCGGGTTTCCTCACAATGTTTTCATTCACCGTAAGAACACTCAGAAAATGCACTTACTTGGGAAAACTCATTGACACATGGCGGGGTTCAAACCCGCACTCCCAAAATCAAAGTTACTTTAACTTAACAAACTCATATAAAATGCCACCAATGCGACTAATTTTTCTCAATATGTAAAAAAATTAACGAAAATGAAATACTTTGTCCCATTTTCTTCCCGTTCCCGCCAAAACTCCTCAAACATGATAGTTTATAACTGTAATTGTAATCGTCTCAGTGGCGCCATTATAATAATAGCCGTAGTTTGTATTGTAAATAGGTAAATGCATGTTGACAAAACAGAAATACACTGCGGAAGTGGATAGATGTAGCTACCCGGGAGGACCTAGGTTGACATTTCACCACCAAATAACTCGAGTATATTCCGAGGGTGGTGTCAAAAGTCTCCGAAACTGGCGTGAATGTTTGAAGAGTTGAACGTGGAGAATGCTAGGCAATTGTGCAGGGATCGTGATATTTGGCATCTCCCTGGCTTTTTCCGCAAGGGGCCTAGCGTGATGATATGTGGTGTAACATTAATTTATTCTAACTTGTATAAAACGTTAATGAATCAGAGCGCAACTTCCTGCGAAGTGCGGACCACCCATTAGCGTCCGCACTGTTACCACCGGCCTTGACATAAATCTGCCTGATTTACCCTATTCAGAATCCACCCTCATATGTCTATTTTTTTCAATAACATTTCTACTTTTAAAATAGTCACATAGTTATATTCACATAACAATGTAGGTTACACAATAAGTATTTTATTATTTAAAATAAAGTCATCTTTTTTTACTAATACGACAACGATGTTTCGTACGTTTCTTTTTAGGGTTCTGTAGGCAAGAGATAAAAACGGAAAGTTATAAACAGTCGAAATATTAAGAAATGATAAATTTACGTTGTCTCTAACAACCTTACACAGTAAAAGCGAAAAAAAATTGAAGGCGTAAGTAAACTTCTCCCCCATAAACTTGTACATAATACGATCTAACATCCCAATTACAGACAGTGACGCACAACACACAACATCTATGGTGTTTATAGGCCATAGATATAAGTACCACCAGAAGACCCACGCGGTTGTTCGCTGTCCTATTCTAGAAAAAAACAAACATGAAATCATGTTTAATCATCTAAATCATCGCTAAATCATCACTAAATCATCGCTAAAGCTTCGTTGTAAATGAAAAAACTATAAAAAAATTAAACAAGGATTTACTTTGAATTAAACTTATGTCAGAAATAATATTTTAATTGTAAACTATTGCCTCTATGGTCGAATGTAGTCGGTGTTGAACTTAGATTTAAGTTAGATTCCCGGTCCGGGCACTATAGTAGGGGATTTAGATAGTAACTCGGGCGCATCAGATCAGATCTTATATCCTTAAACTCTCTCATGGAGTATAAAATTTCTGTACAGAGGCGTGTAGGATCAAGTGTCTGTCTCCTCATCGCTACAAATAAAAATGTCACATGACGTTTTCTTTCTCCACATCTAACGGACAAAACTCAATAAGTCCACAAGACGCTCGAGTGACTACACATTTAGCTTACTAGGCTCCCACACCAGTTTGCCTGAAAAACATAATGTTGCCTGAGATTGTATTTGTGCCCAATATGGCGACGTATTTTCCACCTGTTTTAACATGAATCGAATCGAATATGGTTGGCCAATCGTGGGTGCAGATATTCCTGTACCTACGGGGACATTCAACGTAAGGGTACTCGGAAACTTAGATAGAAAAACTCATTGGTACCTAGCGGGGCTCGAACCTGGACTACCATAATGGAAGTCCGAAGCGCGTACCATTAGGCCACTGAGGCTCTAAAATAAAATAAAATAAAATGTATTTAATGGTTATTCCATTATTTTAATAGTTTGTAAGCCCCTGACCTAAATCACTAGATTATTCCATTAGCGAGCGATGTCGTCACATCTCGCCATAAATTATTATAATATTTAATGAAAATATCACCGAAATATGGAATATTTACAAAATATGGAATATTTACAAAAATACGGAATATTTACAAAATATGAAATATTTTTCTTTCATTATTTGTCGGAACATCGTGCGTTCATGAAACACAAACATGAAGCTTTCCCGGGCTTCGGGTAAATCCCCGGCGATAACTGGATTTATGACTTGAAGCAATACAACCCCGCATATGGAGTGAGGATACCGCAGTTGAATAGATTTCGGAGCTTTTTGGATCTTTATTTATTTTCAAAATGTTTGAGTTTTGTCACAAGCATCTAGTTAATATTGATAGAGTTTAAATTTGATTAAAGAAACCATGTTTGCCGGGGAGTTTGTTTTGCCGTTTCTCCTCCTGGCTGGCTAGGTTTGGAAACGGTTGTATTACAAATAAATTAAAAATATAACAAGTCAATATTGACATGTAACTTGGTACATATTTAAAAAAAAAAGTATTATATAAATTAAAAGCAAACAAAGACGTTTTAAAAAAAGCTTTTATTTGAAGGCTCTAACTAGAAAAACATCGTCATTACTCAACATGAATAAATCTAATTTATATTTAATGCATAGCGACATCTAGTGACTGTCGCGAAACAATTCAAACAAAATTATTAAAACAAAAATCACGTTTGCTGCATGGGTAGACCCTTAAATATGCATTTTACTCTGTTTTTTAGTATTTGTTTGTTATAGAGCCAACAGAAATATATCTGCTCTACCGTCTAGCTATGACGATTCAAGAGATAAATCCTAGTGACAGGCAGATTCACGAACAGCTGACTCGTAGTTTTAACTCTTTGGGTAAAGGCTAAAATCAAAAACATATTTTTTAATGCAAGTAACAACTTTATTTACGACCTAAGAGAAAAAGTTTACAAGATATTTCTTTATACAGGTGAGCGAATAAAAATCTGAAGTGTCTCTTGATCCTCAAAGGAACGCAGCTGCTATTACTTTGCTTTTCCCCGTTCAATCAACCTGATGGCAGCGCATCTCACATGATTTACGTTTGTGATATTACAGCTCAAAATAACCTTTACTTTTTCCGAGAATCTACCTCTTGTGGAAAAAATATAATTATTTAAAATTACTCGAGTATTCTCTGAGGATGATGCCAAGAGTCTCCGAAACCGACGTGTTTGTATCAAGAGAAAAACGTAGGAATCGTGACACTTAACGCTCGACACGCTCTGCCTAACCTTGCGAGTGACTTGGCGTGAAGATACGTAGATTTATATAATGATTTTTTAATCTATTGAATAAACGACGGCATCCTTTGCTGTGCCGAGGCGGCGCATATAGGGGCGACCGTATCTAAGCGAATGGATTTTATACGTTATAGTTTTAGGACTCACAATGAACTTTAATCCGGAGTATTAATCCAGATTATATACTTTTCGCAAGTATTTTCTAATTGTCCTGGAGAATTTCGTATAGGCAGGGCCGGGTCATGTTAATTTTTTTATATGTTTTAACAGCTATTCAGCTATTTAAATCGAAAGAACTATTTAACAAATCAAAATCATGGGAATCGCAAAATTCATACATACATAATTAGTCGGTCTTAATTAAAAGATCTAAGCTCAAGTTATAAATATATTTCTATCGCTTTTTAATAAATACTTGTGGTCGCCCATCGGTCGAAATTCGAAAATAATACATTAATTAAATTATGAGTTATTTTGCGATAATTTTATTATAGATTAAAAACATTTTTTTGTAAAAACTCTTTCTCAAATACAAAACCTTAAAAACATTAAATGACAAATAAAACAATTTCTCAACAGAGTATGTATGCTTGTAAGAAATACTTGTGTTTGTGTGTTTCAAACACATGGAAGTGTGTATAATGTGTTATTTATTGATCTAATATGCTTGATAAGCATTATTATTAAAAAATATTAGCGTTCTGCATTTCTCCTACAACTAAACTTAATAAGTGTCCCCAATTTCATACTCCTCCGGCCGCGCATTAAAGGGTCTAAAGCTTTTGCTTCATGTATTAATATATTAATCATCTGTAAAATAATATTATCATCGTCTACATCTAGAAAATGAAATAAGGTCAACGTCCTTATTTATGAGGCGCCCAAAATTAAAATAATAAAGGGTACGAATAACCGCTTTGACAGCCACCCGCAGACCGGTAGAAGTGGGTCTTATAGGGGCGGGCGGCCGGCCCCTTTACGCAGGTATGAAAAAATCTTAACATTATTTCTTGTTTAAGTAAAAATGTTTATTATCGCATGCGATAATTTAATATCATTTAAAATATTCTGTCTTTATTAAATTTACAAAAAAACCGGCCGGCGAAGTCGGATTAATGCACGGGTACCGTACCATATCCGTCAATTATAATAGTAAAATCATCGCATTTCAAATATTTTAGTAGTCGAAAATACCAGCGACCCGCCCTGGCTTCGATCCGGTCTATATGTATCATCATCATCATCAGCGTTAGTCATGGTTGTTTCTCACATTTGAGGTCCGCTTTCTGACTTCTACTTCTCCACTTCGATCAGTCTTCAACATCCCAAATAGTTAATCCAATGGCACACATATCATGTGTCCGGTATATGTGTATACAGTATACACGGAAACTTTCCTATTCAATAACTATCTATTATTAAAACCGCATCAAAATCCTATGGGCAGTTTCAAAAATCTAAGCATACATAGGGACAGACAGCGGGAAGCGACTTTGTTTTAAACGTAGTGATTGTTCGATAGAGCCTCAATGGTCTAGTGGTACGCGCATCGAATATTTATAACTTAACACATTTTTTTAATGAAGGAAAACTTCGTGAGAAACCCAGGATTTGTACCTGATATCACGACGGACTTACCAGCTGACGCATCATGGGACTTAATATCGCCGGCTATGTTTAAGTAGAGATACATTCTTATACACACAAACCTTTAGGGACTAAAGCGTGACGACATATTTCTTTAATTAGCTTAAATTTAGGTTCTCAGTAACAAAACAATACAAAGTTAAGAGAAACCTTTGTTGTGCAGTGAATGGCATAAGTTGTTAAAACGTTGTTATTTAGTAATAATAAAGGGATCAAAAACAGGACCCCGGAGACATCCCAAAAGGAAGGGACTGTATGCGTTATTCTAAATTGCGACTTATTTTTACTGTTAACAAAGTATATAATTAAAACTCACATACTAAAAGACGTCTCCGATAACTATTTTTTCATGGGATTAACTAAACATACTAAACGCTCATGTTATTTATTTTTATTTTTATATATCTAGATGTAATAAGATATATTTTAAGTTTTTTTTCTTGTCATTTATTGCATTTTTTTTTACTAGGACACAAGTTCTTACGCAAAGCGACTGCCATCTGATCTCTGCAACCCAAAAGGGAAACTAGGCCCAAACCTAATCTATGTTCTTGGATTCAGTGAATCCGGGTTTCCTCACGATGTTTTCCTCCACCGTAAGGGCACTCAAAACATGTACATAAGTTAGAAAAACCTAATAAGTTAAAAAAGAACCGAGACTCCTAAAAAAAGTCGTTCAGAAATTAAATTAAATTTGAAAGTGTAACTTTGGTTTTCATACCTACCTCATAAGTGCGGACAGTACAAAGTTGTCCGGGACAGCTAGTTATATATATTATCTTTATGGAGGTTAAACTGATGAATTTATTAGCAGAAGACGGTAAATACTCATAAATATTATTTCGCCCATGAGAATAACATAATGAAGCTATTCGGCCGACATTTACTTTCATAGTCTATTACTTGGGTACGTGACAAGACGAATGTATGTTTTATCAAGCCACATGAATCTATAGGCGGTAACTTTGTACAATATTCCATGTTCTTGAGATTATTTATCTCAAGCTAGTTAAAACTAACAAACATTGCTAATATATTACTAGCTGCCCGGCCCGGCTTCGCACAGTTAGTTCATAGAAGGCAGCAGCGCCACCTAACGGGTCCAATTGCATTTTTAAATCATACAGAAAATTATCGAAATATCCTTAGGAAATTTCAACCCAATCGGCAAAGCCATTTAGAAGTTATGTAAAATAGAATACGCGAAGATAATTCTTACTATTCGTTCTGCCATTTTCCGTTTTCCCGTAGCTTAGGAATGAAGCATTTTCCCGCGGTAAAAATTAACCTATGTTCATCAGGGATAATGTAGTTTTGTAGCCTTTTCAATATAAACAAACAATCAAAATTTTCCTCCTTATAATATTAGTATTGATATAATGTCGCCTATTAAGACCGTTAACTGCGTAGGGACCCGGGTTCAATTCCCAGGCCAGGTAACTTTTCTTAAAGGTTTCCAGATTATTCTAAGTAAGCTTCGGATTGGAATGTGCCTGTTTGAATAAAATTGGAGTGTCTGTATGTCATGTTAAAAAAATCGCTTTTTACTAAGTGCACATATTGTATATTTACAAGGTATATATACCAAGTATTTTTTACAATTTCTGTCTGTCTGTTTGTCTTATACCTGCTAATCTCTGAAACGATTTTAATGGTACTTTCACTGGCAGATAGGAACAGCTAAGGATACTTTTATTTTAGAAATATATAAAATCAAGTTATTAAATAAATAAATATAAAAAATGTGTTAAAATATTAGCACACCACATTGTGGTAGAATACTTTAAAACTTTTGTTTTGAAACAACTTCTTATCACACAAATTCGGCAAATAAATCATTTAAATTTCATAATTGTGCTGCCGCTAACTAAGGCACGTGCATAACTCCATCGACTAACTGCGAGGCTCAGGTTCGATTCCCGATATCCCGGTCGAGAACGGGAATTTGTGTAATGAACATAGCCAACAAGACCACTGGAAGTAGAGTGCTGTTCATCTACTCGCCCGGGTAGGGTTCGGAGGGCAAACTTGCTAACACCCCGGCCACAAAACAGTGACGCGACGCACCTATGACATAATGGTGTCTATAGGCCTCGGTCGTCCCTTCTCATTAGAGATGGTCGTTATTACAATAACAGGTTACAATAACATGTTATCCATGCACAACAGATAACGAAATTATTGAATTCTTACTCATCCTGTTATCCTGTTATTGCTGTTGACTGTTGTTAGACCTGTTGCCAATTGAAATAATGTTGAAATACGTTTCTGTAATTGAAATAATGTCGAAATATGAATAAGAGAGGTAAAAAAAGGTCGTCGCTTTGATGACTACGAATTTATATGTGTTATTGAAAACAATACTTCAATTAACAGGATAACAGGATAGCAGTTTCTGACAACTGTTATTGAAAAATAGCACAACAGTATAACTTATTATTGGTAAATAGCCGTTATTGCCATCTCTACTTCTTATCACGAGAGCCGCGGGCTTGTTCGTCGTATACATAGACTTCTGGGTCTGGGTGTTTATTAAATTTATTCTTGTATCTATTAAAGTATTTATATGTTTAAATATCGTTGTCTAACACCCATTATACAAGCATTTAATTTGCTTACTTTCGGGTTAGATCAATTAGTATAATTTGTTTAAATATTTACCATTATATTCCATGGATGAGATTCTCCTCTATTTTGAAGTCATTCACGTTTATTTTCAGATATTTTAGAAGTCCAAAACCAACATGGCGGTGTTTATTCAAATATGGAATAAACAAATGATTTACAGCAAAATAAAACGTTCTTAAATTATACTTGTTTTATATCCTTTTTGTTGCCGACTTCGTTGCGTGGACGAGACGGCAATCGCTTATTATAATAAGCACTGACACGCTACATCCAACTTGGGTAACACAATTAAAGGACCTTGACACTATTTCAAAATATACCCTACAAGGTTGTAGTTTACAAAGCATAATATAAATGTACATAATAAATGAAGGTCTGTCTTTAATCCTACAACTCAATACCTAAACTTAAGAAGACTTCAACCTAGCTTTTTTCGTTTTTTATATCAAACTAGCTTTGCCCACCACGGCTTCGTTCGTGATTGAATTTAACTAAATAAAAGCAGCTTAAGCTACACTTTATTAAATCAGCTATCTGATAGTGAAAGTTCCGTAAAAATCGGTCCAGCAATTTCAGGATTAGCGTGAACAAAGAGACAGACGGAGAGACCGATGAAAATTGTAAAAAAAAATATTTTGGTATACGTACCTTATAAGAATATGTATGCATTTAAGTAATAAGCATTTATTTTGATAAAACATACAGACATTCCAATTTTATATATTTGTATAGATGTTATCAGGGTAGGCTTATCTAGGGGCTAATCAAAGGCGCTAGTTTTAAAACAGAACGACTGTAATTTACAATAAATATTGTTTCTACTCTCCAGGCGGAAAGTAGCTTCTTTTCTCCGCGACGATAAAATAATTGCTACTTTTCAACTTGACAAACAGAATAAAAGAAATCTTCGGTTGACAATTACGTGTGATCTGAGACTATTCATATTTATTTCCCTATGAACAAAATGTTCACATAGATCAAGATATTATGTTTGAATATTTTATCACCAAGTGACAATTTTTTTTTACTTTATGACATTTCAACATGCTATCTTTTAGTTTGTACTAGCTATAAAATACAAATGTCTGCTATTAAAATATCAATTATTTTATTACGTATACATTATAAATTACATTTTTATAGTTAGCTGGGTAATCAAACGCGGGTGAATATAATAGAAAATATTTTATATCACATAGACCTTACAAGTGATTTTAGTGTTGCACCTATACCAACCAACTAAAATCTATCAACGGAGCGGAAAACCACTAACTGAGAAGATCGGGCGAAATAAATTCAACGGTATTGTCTTTTTTCGCATTATTTTCATTTAAAATAGGTAATGAAATGTCTAGTTATAATAGTACGAGAAAAAATTAATGCCGGCATTTTTATCAAGCATTTTCATGTTCTGCTACATCATAATACCCTTTTGTTATGTAATTTGGATATTTAATTTATTTAATGGCAGTTTTTTTATATGATCGAGATGTTTATTTTAAAGTTGTAAAAATGTATACATTAGCCCGTGAAATATTTACTTATTCTATGGAAACGAGTCATATGGACAATGGGATTGTTTTTACTAGTATATACCGATTTAATAAACATGTACTAAATTATGATCTCTATAACCCAAAATCTTACCTTATCTCATCTTACATTAGGTTAAATTGGGATGCACGATTTTACATTTGGATTTTTCATCACATAAGATAACTAATATAATGTATTTAAGTCAAAAAAACTTACTAGTACTTCGCGGGTTTCGAACCTGAAATGCCGTATTCATCGCTCTAAAAGGCTGATATTTCTTCAATAACGAGCGAATCTCATCGGAAACCCCCGATGGATATACCTGACAGGGTCACGTACGAAACTTCCCCATCTGGATTATACGTACATTTATAACGAAAATAGTTTTTCACATACAAAACACGCGTGGCCTACTAATGAGAGTCCTTTTCATACATAAATAATGAGTTTGCCGGTCTATTATTCATAAATTAGCAAACGGTAACTATGTTTATTTCGTTTTTCTATTTTCCTAGCTCGACATGTTTTTATTTGAATGCGTGTGTATATGACGAACTATTTTATGTGGGTTCTCCCCGTACAATTATTTGAGCTACGGTTTTGAAAGTTCCGTACTCAAAGATTGTAAATGTAACCCTGTAACTAAAACTTCACTGTCCCACTGAATATATAGTTTCCGCCCGCGGCTTCGCTCGCGATAATTATTTTAACAACTCAGACAACTTTCAGAGGGCAGACATTTTTCCGACTTATAATACTTATTGCGTAAAAACATACCCTCTTTTTAATATAGTCCGTTAAAAAGTAGCCTATGTCCTTCTTCAAGGTCAACTCTATATCTGTACTAAATTTTATCAAAATCTGTTCAGTGGTTTAGGCGTGAAAGCGTAATAGACAGACAGAGCTACTTTCGCAATTATAATATTAGTATGGATTTATAGATAGACAGTTGATTGTTCACAGATGATGTATATTTGTTTCGATTACGTTTTCTTTACATATAATTATATAAATAAAAAACAAAACATAGTATAATACTTAATTTTTTTTAATATATAAATCATTATATATCAATTTAATTGATTTAACAAATCTTTATAATTATTTAAATTACATTTTATTGAACACGTTTAATTGAAATTGGGTTAGATCAATTTTTATAATTTATCCAACAATATTTTTTTTATTATTTTTATTTATCTTATTTATTAGTATTTCATAGGTTTTTACTTACAAATTATCCGACTGGAGAAACGTATGTAACCGTAAGCGACGCGCTCTTTACAAAATAGCAAATGTCTCTCAAAGCTTTTCTCCCAAAGCTCGCGCCTAATTTAACATTCACATGCGACGAATAACTTTTACGTTTTTTCAGAGTTGGGAACGTGTTCTAAATAAGAAATGGCTTGCGGAAATTGATGTTGGCTTAAACATTGTAAGGCTTAACGTTTTCTTTAATAGATCATTGCGAGTGCAAATAGAAGCGGTAGGCATAGGTACATATGCACACTTGATTAGCTAATGTTAGTTTCCCGTAGTTAGTAGATGCAAAACTTATCTCAGGTCTATTTGCATCACACTAATACATGCCCCCGTCGAGAATTGAATCTGAGCCTCACGGTCGATTGGGGGCGTTAGGCGAGTAGGCTAACCACTCGACCAATGAGGCAGTTAATTTTCCACCAATACCTTCTGTGTAGAACATCTAATATCTATCATCATATGTAATTTTCTGTAACTGCTTACTCCGAGTCCTTAATAGAGATGGTCATTATTATAATAACAGATTATATAACATGTTATTCTTGCACAACCGATAATGAAGTTATAATCTTACTCATCCTGTTATTTTTGTTGACTGTTGTTAGACATTTTGCCAATCGAAATAATGTCGAAATAAGAGTAAGAGAGGTAAAAAAAAAGTCGCTTCTCTGACTACGATTTTATACGTTTTGCCAACTAATAGATAATAATATAATAACAGTTCACGACAACAGTTATTGAAAAATAACATAACAGTATAATTCGTTATTGGCATATAGCCGTTATTGCCACCTCTACTCCTTAATGACTAATCATTTCTGGTGAACCAGTTAATGTCGCCTGCGCAGTAATGGGTCTATTTATAGACGTGTTTCCTTGACAGACGACTTGAGATGGTTGCTGTGTATCTGCGAGATTATTCCTCACATCGTTGGTGCTAATAGCCGTTGTAACTAAAATAGTTTAATATCTTTGTTTGATGAGGATTATCCCTTGGTTTTCGTCTCGCCGTGAAGGCAAATTGTAATCGTAAATTGTATTGTGTACCTATCTATAACAAATAAATAAAAAATGTTGTTCTGTTTGTAATATTAAAATAACGGTATTCTACTAATCGCACGTGTACACAGTGCAGATACCAGAATAAAAATTCACCACTTTTATATGTATGTTTTTCTGGTGAACAAATTCATCACTTTTGTCTGTATGTTTTTCTGGATAATATCTAGAACGGCTGAACGAAATTTGACTGGACTTTCAGACTGGCAGACTGCTGATGTGATAAGGAGGAACATATGCTACTTTCATTTTAGAATTCTACAAAATACAATTTATACAGCTAATCTATATTAATAATAATGAATGGCTAAAATATGTTGCTCAACTCGAGAACGGCTAAACCGAGTTGGTTGATTTATTTTTGGCTCCATTTAATGAAGTCGGAGAAATATTATTATGATAAAATAAACTTGGAAATTCAGACGTGATGTGAAAAAAATGAAAGACGGACATAATTGTGAACATGGATGACAGCTAGATGACATCTAACTTTCATTCCATAATCAAATCCCTTATAATGTCTGTTATCCATTCACGCCTAAACCACTGAACCAATTTTGATTAAATTTGGTACAGATGTAGAGTTAACTTTGTGGAAGAAAATAAGCTTTTTAACTGACTACATTAATATATAAACATTACTTTTCTGCTCTTTGAATGTTATCTGTGTTACTAAAATAATCCACGCCGACGAAGCCGAGGGCGGAAAGCTAGTAACTCATATATTATCCGAAGATGGTGTCGAGAGTCCTCTAAGTATCGTGATACTTGGCACTTGATACTCTCTTCCTTCCACACAAAGAACCTGGCGTGAAGATATATATTATGTACATGTTCATTCATAGACCTGATTTTATATGCAATTGCAAAAGATTAAGAAACCCTTATGAGATTCGGATAAAATATGAAAGAACAAGACAAAATTCAAATATTGGAATGTTTTCCAATATCTGGTTTCTAGAAACATAAAGCTGCGTTCGGAATTCCCTAAACGAATTAATCCCGGAATGGCAAGCTCTATTCACGAAAGATTGCAAATATGAATTATTTTGTTTGCATCTGTTCCCACGGATTTCCGAATCGTAATGCAGTATCAAATAAAATATTTATGTGGAACAGATCCCCAAAGCAAGTTCACTGCAACTATATTAGGCTTAAATCACTAAAAGTTATCTAAACCAGGAAGTTAACCTATTTGTAAAAGAAGGAGATTCCTAAAAACTTTACTTTTGTGTATTGTTTTTATTTTGATGATTATTGTTTTATACAATAGGTTTAAGAAATAAGTGGATATATGGGTAACGGCAACAATTATTATGAACACTACTAGATAGATCTCAAGGATTTTGCAGTTCAAATTAACATTTTACTATAAGGTATGAAACATTTTTCATTATTTTAATGATTTGATTGTATAACAATTTCTCAACATAACAATATGTTATAAAAATACTAGCTGACCTCGTGAACTTCGTTTCACTGGATACATGAACATCAATGAAAAGTTTGACAGGTAAGAACAGTTTATTTGCGAAAATCAAATTGTCGTTTTTAGTATTTTCCTTGCAATTTTGTTATATTTTCTCATCGTTTAAACCTTTCCTGGACTTTCACGAACATTTCAAGACCAAAATTAGTCAAATCGGTTAAGCCGTTCTCGAGTTTTAGCGAGACTAACGAAGGAAAATTCATTTTTATATACATATATAGATATAGATATAGATTAAACTATGCTTTAAAAAAACAATTAAAAATACTATTATATATTATATACTTTATTTATGGTCGTAGTTCAGCACTGTCGTCTGTTCGTTGTGGTCGGCGTCCGACGCATCCACAACCCATCGCTGCGCCCGAGTACGCACGGCGAGTCGCGAGACTGCAGCCGAGCATCGAAGCGCAAATACGTGCGTCAACGTGCGTTGACGCGCGCTTCCATATTTACATAGCACAAATTTGTGCTTAAATAATAAAACAATAGAAATATATGACGCGCGTGTCGCTTCGACTCTGCGCCAATGTGAATTGAGCCTAAATGCAGCATAAAAAATACAAAGGAACATTTTTATTTTGCGGTACAGCGCTCTTAATTTTTGACTCACTAAACAGAAAATGACAGAACAGCGAACACATGGAATTTATGTGGCAACTGACAGTTTAATAGACATTTTGAATGTTGTCAGTATTGGAATACAAATTTACTTCTTAATTAAAAAAAAATATGAGACTGTTCATAGTTCGGTCTGTGTTTAAGATTGATTCCATTACCCTATTTTTTATTGCTCGAAATCAAAATTTTCATGTTCCATGATGCTAATCTTCTAACCATAAGATAACGATACTAAAGTACCACTTATATACTTCGAATGTCTCATCATTAGAACTGTAGTCTATGAAAGTTGCCTCGTAGAGATCGCTCCGTAGCGATAAAACCGCCTTTGTGTACCTTAAGTTAAATGTAATGTTTTAAGTGTAATACTTGTGCCAATTCTGACACAAATCAAGTAAACTTTTTTAAGTGCATTCGTTCTTTTTCCAATTAAATAAAAACAAAAGAGATGGAACAACAAGCCGCGTCAAGTTAGGACATAATAACTTGTACAACTTTTAATCTATGTATTCCGAGGTATAGATTAAAATATATCGAATAAACTAATCTGACAGCACTAAACGTTTTTAGTCTCTTTCTTTTGCTTGCATTAAAAAAAGATAGCGATACTTAAAATAGGTTTAGTTTAGCAGAATTACCAGCACTGTCTTTCAATCCCACTCTCCATAAATATACGTTTATTTTTTTAATTTGAATACTTTTTCCATGCTTATGATATACCCTCACAAAAAAAAGTTGAGAGGTGCGCAGCAGAATTGTCGCTCATCTATTATATTATCAATGACTAGCCATGCGTTTTTATTCATTCATTTTGTACAATTCTAAAATAAAAATCTAAAATAAAGGTAGGCTAAACCGTTCCTTATTACATCAGCTGTCTGCCAGCGAAAGTCCCGTAAAAATCGATCCAGTCGTTTGATTGAGAAGTTAGCGGCTACGAACAGACAGACAGGCAGACAAACAGAGAAAAATTCTAAAAAAAATGTTGTTTTGGTATATGTACCTTGTATATACATATCCACTCAGTAAAAAGCGGTTATTTTAATATTACACACAGACACTCCAATTTTATTTATTTGTATAGATTTACGATGTTTTTCCACTACTCTTACTTTTCTTGGTTCAGGGCATAAAAAAAGATATATGTCGTCACGTTCATATTCTCGTAGGGGTAGATACATACTTATGCACCCTTAATTAGCCGACGATATTAGGTGCCATGAAGCTACTTGCAAGTACGACGCCACCATGAAATTGAATGAACTTTTTAAGCAATGTTATATTTTTGAAATTAAAAAAATCATAAAAACATGATGTGATAGGTGGCAAACCTATCGCCACTTCAGGCACTTTCCAATCCCTGGCAACGTAATGCTAACTCAGAAAAATATTTAAGAAAAGTTACCCGAACCGGAGGTTGAACCCGGGACCTTACGCGGCTAATCTTTCAATAGGCGACAACCGTACCGTCACACCACAGAGGATATCCATAATTATATTAAACAAGAACTGACAAACGAAGCTGCTAAAAAAGAAAAACGAAGCTGCTTAAACGAAAGTGGTTTCATTGTGATAGGCTTTTGAACCGTATAATGTCAAATGCTTATATAAAGAAAAAACATTTTCATTCTCTGGTACAATAGATAGGCGTGAATTACAACGCAATTTTCTTCCGGCTGTTTGTTTTGTTCGTCAAGGGTACAACCTACAACAAACGCATCAGCCTTCAGTATAGTTATCAGGATTACTGTAACAGGCTTACTTCTTATTACATTACTTGTGCGACCTTATGTTATTACGTATACTGTTCTTAACTTGATTTTGGTATGAAGTACACTGTTTTCTTTACACTGTTTTGTTTATTGTTTTCCCCGTTTGTGTCCAACTCCTCTGTGTCTGCCTACCAGGCAGTTCGTAAGAGGCGAGCAAGGCCACTACAAACATGACCACTGGTGGTAGATTGCTGTACAGAAACTTACCTGCGTAGGGATCCACCGCCTTGCCTATTCCTGCCGCCATAATGACATTATTCAGTAGTCTTTTACCATCAGGACACCCCTGTACCATAAGTGACAACCGTGGTGTAGACATCATAGATTATATAGATGCGTTATTATCAAGTGGTGAGAATGTTAGACGTAATGTGCAATACTGGCAATTAATACAACAATAGAAAGCACTAACGTTACAGTAATACCAGACAATATATGCATGTGTTTTTTTTATTTTTTTAAACAATACTTCAAGTAATTATATAACTGAAAAAATAACACTTTCAAAAT
>DVZL01000113.1:0-29576 GCA_018236625.1 Lasaia peninsularis
TTTGGACAAAACAATCTATATGGCAAGAAAAAATAATTTTCTCAATCGATCCAAAATCGATCCAGCTGTTTCAGATATTAGCAGGTACAAATACTGCTTTGGTACATGTACCTTGTAAACATACATATGCATTTAGTAAAAAGCGGTTATTTTAATATTTAATACATATACTTAAGTATCTAATATTCTTTAGCTATTATTAAAGCGCTCTGGCTTGTAATGTTTGCACAAAATATAACAAATAAGGGAAATGGAGGATGAGTAAAATGTTCGGGAGTGAATATGTCGGTTATCGCCTGACAATCAGTGAGTATGAATTAGGCTCGTGCCCCCCTTTCCCCCCCGGGTACGGAATGGCCGCGAGCCGTCGCCGACCTCATTGTTAATTAACTTTCGCGTAAAAACCGCCTGACAATCGTATGAGTATGAGACACACAGAGTGCAAGGGAATTAATATATTTATTTCTTTTTAACGAGTGTTCATTTTAGATTTGTTCTTGTGAGTTGCGTTAATTGTGTTAGTGAGTTACATTAATTGTGTTAAAGAAATACGTTAATTGTGTTACTGAGTTACTTTAATTGTGTTATTGAATTGCGTTAATCACTGCTATCCAAGTGTTTCGCGTCACCGTACTTTATTTTATTTTTATTCGATGATTTGTTTTCCATTCGATGACACGAGCAAGATTTCGTTTGTATTTTACTATCAGGTTAGGAATTGAAATCCGTTCCGGCGAATCTGACAATCCGGCTGATCGAGTACCAAGGATTATGAGTGCAGCTTTCGCCACATTAATTACTCTCACACAAAAGAGAATTTTGATACCATCTTCGGATAATACAAACGTAATTTGGTCGTGAACTGTCTACTTAAATCGGATGCCTGACTCTGTAAGTCATACAAAACAATTGGTAGATGGTCCACGCATGAAAACCTCTTTAAATATTAATTTTATTCTGTTTTTATTATTTTTTATCTTTATAACTATAACAAAAATACATAATCTGTGAAAATTTCTACTGTCTAGCAATCACGGTCATGAGATACATGCTTGCGACAGACATACGGACAGACGGACAACGGAGTCTTGTAGTAAGGTTTCGTTTTTTACATTGGATACGGAACCCCTAAAAATGTTCCACATGTTAACAAATAATTCCTTTAACGACTGCAGGGAAAAATGTGTATATTTTTTAATTTTTTTTTGAGCCGAGTGTGTCAGTAACTTTAGGGATCCCCATCCCGTCTCGCGCCGTATGGTGTCGCTATTTTCTTATTAAGCGCAAAACCGAGGCAATCCAACGTTAATGAGCGCTTCCCAGGGATACAAAAGTGTGCACGGGAACTCATCCACTAATAGATTAATTTCGCAGGCAATAAGGGTGATAATTGCGTGTTGTATTGTGTTCCCGTGGAACAGTTTAACATATTGTAGCTGCTGCCATCTAGGGAGGCGGTTTAGTGGGTGATCTTTAGGTGATGGGACAATAGTGAAGGATTCCAATTGAAATTTCGTGTTGGCAATATTAAAACGATTGTAGAGGTAAAATATTAAGCTTTAAGTCTAGGTTAGATTCCCGGGTAGAAAAAGTTTGTAAGTGCAATATCCACCTCTGCCTACCCCGTCAGGAATATGCGTTTGACGATAATTTTTTTTATGGAATAAGACAGCAAACAGGCACACGGGTCTTTTGATGATAAGAGCCTATGACGACCGTGGAACCGTGGCCTATAGACACCATACCATACATGTGCGCCGCTGACCTGTGGTCGGTTTGTTAGACCTTGTGTGCAAGCCTACCGGCTCTACCCTACCTTACGGAATGTAATAATATCATTATGACGGCTGGATCCCACCTGGTAAAACGGTGGATCCCACCCGGGCGAGTTGCTGCACAGCACTCTTTCACCAGATTTTATTTATTTTTTAAGACCAGATTAGACCCGTCATATCTTTACTTAAAAATTATGGGTATTATTACAATATAAACACTCGAATCTAGAGAAATATGGCAATCATCTAATACCTGCCCCTGTCAAGAATCCAACCCAAGACTAGCAGATATATTCCCGATTAACGGCCGCCCCGTTAACCAAAATACGGAGTCCCAAGGCGCCAAGTGCAATGCAATATTTATAAAAAGAAAGAAAAAAAAACTTCACGTCTATATTCTCGAAAGGGTAGGCAGAGGCACTAATGCACCCGCGATTGGACGACAATATTAGGTACCATGATGTGACAGGTGACAAGTCCGTTGCCAAATCGGGCACAAATCTAGGATTCCACAATGTTTTCCTTCACCCTAAGAGCACTCAGAAAATGTACTTAAGTTATAAAAACTCATCGTTTAGTGGGCGGGTTCGAACCTGGACTATGGCAATGGAAAGACAAAGCACGTAACACTAGGCCAGCGAGGCTTAAATGTTAGGCTAAAGGACAAATAATGGCAAAGACAATACTGGTATAATTCTGACAAGGCCGTGACCCGGACCACTGCGCCAGCTCTACTTCATTAATCCGAAATACCATGCAGTTGCATCATGATTAATTAAACCCACATCCACTGCAGACGCTAAGCTAATGAATTATTTATAGCATCGCGTTAGTATTCAGATGTCTGGTCACCAGCACACATGTATACGTAAATGCATGCGAGCGTTAGGGCGTGAGTGCGTGCGTCAGGGAATGCATGCGTGCGTCAGGGAGTGGATGCGTGCGTCAGGAAATGCGAGCGTGCGTGATGGCATGCCAGCGTGCGTATTTCTATGTGTGTTTTACATTTTAAGTTATTTTACCATCCTTATAATACCTAATCACGGAGTTAATTTAACCTTGATATACATATTATGTTAATAATTGAATGTGTTCAAATATTTTTTTGATGTGTACCTAGGCAATGTTTTTTCTTATAACTAGAGTTGACTATCTCTTAGATACTGTAAATTCTGGAAGAACCTTTAAACGACTTAGTAGTTGGGCGTAGTCTGTTTATCTATATAACACAACATTGGCTAAGATTGAATTTGTTCTCGATATGGTGAACTCGGCCAATCGTGTGTGCATATGTAGCCTACCCCTTCGGGAATTTGGGGAGGACGGTGTTTTTTTTCTCTTCTCCTATCTATCTAGTCTTAGTATCCTAATCACAATATACCAGTAAAATCTATCTAAAGCCTTCAGTAGAGCTACGTATTTTTTTTCATATATGTGACGAATATATCAGACTATTTCTTAAACCACAGAGTATCTGACGTAGAAAGTTATCCTGCGACATCCGATGCCCCCGTGCATTACCCTATGCCGTCGCGTCACCAAGACAAAGCAGTTCAAGTAATGACATGATAATTTTCCTTTTGTTTTCCGCGCTAATCCATTTTTAATCCTATCACCAGGGGTTAAGGTGCAAAATGGATGTGGGAAAGCTAATTCCTATATCTAGGATAGGTACACAGTTTGACTTTGTTTAGGAACATCAAAGGAGACCGCGGGAACGCCAATCGCTTGTTTTCTATCGTTTCCCGAACATGGCCTTTCATCTCCCCCAGGTCTGACTGTCGATTGAACTACTTATATTTGCTGTGTTTGCTTTGATAAAAATGCTTATATTAGTTTGTCTGAGAGCGCCTTTTAAGTTTGCTTTTAGTTCGTAGTGTTAAGTTCTTCCGATCAATTAGTTTTTTGATTCGACTCAGTTGCCCCGTTAGTGGCTTTGGATGTCGTAGATTCAAGTTGGAGCTTTTTCATGTTGTGTGCAATTGTTATAAATAAATGCATTTTCTAATCGAAAATACACGTAGATTAAAGACTGCCTGGGATTCTAAAGAGTTAAGAACAAACTTCAAAAATAAATTGATATCTTCACGCTTATATCCTCGAAGGGATAGGCGGAGGTACACATGCATCCACTGTTAATCGACGATATTAGATCCCATTATGTGACAGCCGGTAAGTCCAACGTCTAAGGCACTAATTCAATCTTAGGCATTGTTATTTTCCTATCGATCCTTCGAGAAACAAATCACTGTACCTCCTGCCGCCATACATTGTTGTGTTCCAGTTCAGAGGGTATGGTAGCCAGTATACTTGCACATCACCTGCAACATTTTCAGTGTCTATTCGCCACGGTTATCTCTTACCATCAGGAGAGCCGTATGCTATTTTTCTGTCTTATCCCAATTTTTTTTTTATATTTTTACCAACTCCGACACTTTGTGGTGACAACAAATTGATGTGAATGTATTTTTCTTTCTATTTAAAGTCTTTTTTCTTAATGTGACTGAAAATGTGTGTATTTAGACTTTGTGTGTGTGTAGTGTTAACGAAAGAATATTATACGTTTTGAAATCATCAAATACTTCTTTATTAATTTCTTGAATATAGGAAACCTAGTCTATGATCCTGGCTGTAAAATCACATAAAGAATGATAACTCCTTAACCCATGTAAATGTCACCTAATTGCTTATCACACCGAATTTTGCGATATACTCTGTGCAGGCTGACCGGCTAAAGACTACAATCTTTTTCGTAAATTCTTATCGTAACTGATCTATAATATATTCGTCTATTATTAATCTCTTCAAAATGTCTTTGATTTCATTGCGGTTTAATAGCGAAGAGTGTACAGAATCCAAAAAATCAAGGCCTGAGTCCATTTTTTTCCTTTTTTCAAGTAAAACGTTAAATATATGTTCTAAAAGTAGTATACAGTATTGAACTAAAATGGTAGTAGTAAAATATAGCAAATTATACTTGGATTCACGTATTTTATGTAGGGACAGAAAAATAAATGAAAAGTTGTGGGAAAATGTGTACTACATTATTTTTTTATTTTAAATTTTACAAGTATCAAAGCCAGTTACAAAAAACGCAAGCTTTTGTTAAAGAATACAAATAGTGAATTAAATCCCTTGGATACAAACAAAAAAAAACATTTCAGATCACATATAATTAAATCATCTTTGAGGTTGATAAATATGTGATATGAGGCTTTTTTCTGTCCATGGAAGGCATACTATTTTTATATCGACGTCGTTTAGCACAGCGAAAGAAAGGCGTACACTTTCCACCCGGCGCGGGCGGACAAAATAAGACTTTATTCGCTATACTCACTGTTTAATATGTTGGTTAGAAAAAAATGGACGTGATTTTTTAAGAATTATTGAATGCCGTTTAATTAATTGTTACAATTTAAATAAAATTATACCATTTTGGTAGTATTTGTCATAATTTTGTTCAGTTGAAAGCACAACAAGTATTCATGGAAAAAGTAACTTTAAAATAAGGATACCGCTTACGTAAGACCCTGAAGTGGCGTTTTTAAAGACCTATTTCTATTTCGAATTTGATGAAAACTACTTCAACTATTACAGACTAATCATCATGCTACATATTAAAAAAAACAGCTGTTGCTTGAGGCTTCTTTTGCAAAGTTAGAAAACTTACTTATCTTACATTTTTTTAATTTAAAAATCTTTTACAAAGACTAAGAAAATAATACGAAGATAATCGCCAAAGTCCTTGTCATATTATGGTGTATCCAAAGGACAAATATAAATATAATAACAATTAAAGGATTCGTCTACTCGAATTCGACCTAATCTAGAATTACGGCCTAATCTAGGTTACAGTGGTCAGATAACAATCTTAAGTATAAACTGATGTCCTTGTCAGATCCCCTAGATTAGGTAGCCAACTCTAATATCATCTGATACAAAAAAAAGATAAAGCTAAGATGAAAAAAATCAATTGATTAATTATTAGATACAAAATTTACGTCTTGGTAGCTACATATATATTACAGCTTTATATATATTTTTATCCTAATATTAAATTTTTCTTAAATATTGACATTTTAAACTTTAGAACTCTAAATTTTTTTATATTTTTTTCCCTGTTTTTAAAGATATAAAACGCAATGGCACTTTTTCTCTTTTAATTTTAACCCACATCTCTTGTTTTTTTTATAATAAGTTTGTTTTCAATGTAAAATATGTATGAGTTATTTTAAGTGGAAGATTCCTTATCTATAAAATAAAAAAAAATAAGTTTGAGTTTTTAACTTAGAAATTTTTTTCAAGATAAAAAGTATCCAACTGGTCCTCATTTTTCGCAATCTTTTCAAAGTCAATATTTTAAAAAAATATTGAAGGATATTTTCATAGTAAGTATAGAAAGAAAAATAATAATCAGACGAATTTACAGAATTGATTAATTAGACTTGAAGACACTGTAGATGTCATTGCGACCGGACGTTAAAAATCTGAGACTGGGATCTTAGTCGTAAATGTTTCTATTATTTTGCCCAATATGAGGTAAAGCTGCACCTCTGCCTACCCCTTCGGTGATGTGGGCTTGTCTATATTATTTTTTTAATTTAGTAGATTATGTGATACATTATGTTTAATATGACTGAAACCAGACAACAAAATTAGACTCTCCAAGGAATCGCTACCGACTCTACAAGTCTTGATGCTATGTAATTGTACCGACAGATGGCGACACGTGGCGACACATTCAACTAAATCCACAGAATTAATTATGACCCTTAAGTTAAAAGAAAAAGGTCGATATTACCTTGAAAGAGGCAGCAAATAAAGCATCATATAGTAGTACAGGAAGCTTGGTAGGTCGCAGTAAACAGGTTTTGTGCTTAACCTAACCATAATATTTAGAGCTATCGTGGTTAGGCGGATTTCCCGTTATAGTTCCAACGTGGAGGGTTGTTGGGGGGTGGAGGGGGTCAGGTAAGGTTGGTTAATGGCTTGGCATCCCCAGTGCTCACTTCACACGTTCTACAAAGGGCACTAACTGCCTGCTATTACCTTGGCTCGAGCCCCGTGCGTCATGCTAGTGTTGGAAATGTCTCAATTATATTTGTTGCGGTCTATTATTTCTAATTCATTATTTAATAATATTATATTTTGTGACATTTTTTATTATTGGTTAATATTTTTGCAGTTAGCAAAAAAGTTTCAATGTTTGTAAAAATAATTAAAATTAGAGTGTCTGTACTTATTAAAATAGCCGCTTTTTACTAAATGCCAAAGGAACATAATATATCGAAATAATATTTTTTAGAATTTTTGTCTGTCTATCTGTCTGTTTCTTAGAAATTTATTTTAGAAATGTATGAAATAAAATTAGTAAATAAAAACACAGACGAAATTTACTACGAAATACAATTCAATTATTAAATAACTGTGTCTGTGCATTAAATACATTCCAGCAATATCTTAAGGATATACTACTGCACTAACGCATTTGAATATAAATACTTTTTATACGTATATTATGACATTATTATACTTACACATATCAAGTTGGTATGGTGGCGTTAGTATGTAATGCTAATGATACAAACAAATATATCACTAATATATATATTTTTTTTTTATCAAGAATAAAATTGCCAGAGTACAAAATTATATAGCACTGCTTAAAAGAAACACGACAAATAAGTGCGTATGTTGATCGGTAACTAGAATTAAATTAAAGCTATCTGGGCATTACACTCCTGACAAAAATCTGTCTTAAATTAAACAATTATCTCATTCTCATAAAGCTAAGTCGTCCAGTGAAGAAAGAGTTAGCAATACTACGTATTCAGTACACGTCGTTGTTAAGAGTTTAATCTCCAGATAGTACTTTCCACACGATGCTGCTCCTGCTGACCTACTGTCTTTTGTTATTTATATTTCAAAGTGACAGGACACAAGGACAGTCGCGGGAAAAAGCCTATAAAGTAATTACAGATTTATCCAGTGTGTGTAGTATGAGTAATCATTAAAAATGTAAATCTTGCGAAATAATAGATTCTAAATTTATAAGCAAAATATATTGAACTTTATAAGATTTATTCAATATTTCTATGTATAAAATTTTCTATGAATAATTTCGCTAAATTTCTCAATGTATAAAAAGTAGTCTCTAGTTTCGACAGCGAAATGTTAAACAGCCTCTTACTAGAGTTTTCAACAAAATTAGTGCGGAAAATGTAAAGTTCTCCGTTTTCCGAATCACAATACCGCATTAAAAATATATTTTTGGTTAATTACCATCTCTCCATCACTAAAGACTGGCTTGACACTTGTATTCACTCATCAAAACAATTTCAACTTAAAAACAAGTTGCATAAGACTGAAAATCGTTTGTTAGGTAATGTTATTATTTTTTTGCCACATAAATCCAGATGATTTTGAATCGTATGCTATATTATTAAAGTCGATATTACGTTGTAGGTATTTAGGATACAATTCGGCCGTTCGTCGAAACGACGACAAAGAAATCGCAATTTCTATGGTAACACCAATTTGTTTGTTTGTCAGTAGTATTTTGATTTACTCATTAGTACGCTTTGTCCTTAACTATTAAATTAGATAAAAAAATATATATAATCAGGCTCATAATCCCGAATGGTTAGCCAGAGGTACACATATTATGTCCACGATTAGCCGAAGACACTAATGTTTTTTTGGAATCAATTTTCTTAAACCTAATTGTAGGTTGTTAATAATCAAACCCGGGACCTCGTGCGTCAAAATCTGATATATATATAATGTTTGAAATAGACATTTGTAGTGATAAGCGCATTAGGCACAAAGCTAAAGCTATTGTCTAGATTAGAAAATTGAAAAGCTCGTAAGTTTTGTACGGCTTTAGGTTGGCCAGGTGACGAAGATATAAGTACAATCCTTTTCAGCTTAATATACTTACATAAATAATATACATAGTAAAATAAATATCTTCACGCTTTTATCTCTGAAACGGTAGACAGAGGTATACACTTCTTATTCACTCACGATTAGAATTGGATGTTTGTTCAAAGTATAAAAAAAGTTCAATAAATAATAACAAAGCATTACAATAAATAAAAACAAATGTCATCAAAAAAAACACCAATCAAAATGAACACAAGATAACATTATACACTACTAGCTGTCCCAGTGAATTTCTTACCACCCGTACTTAGGGGTAGGAAAAATAGATGAGGACCAATTCTCAGAGCTATCCGATATGCACCAAAAAATTCTTAAGGACTTCTTGAAAACGGAATGGAATACGAAAAAAATCTAATGTTTAATATTCTATGTCCGTCTCCTGATTCTAAGTTACCTCCCCACCAATTTTTAACTAAATCGGTTTAGCCGTTCTTGTAATTAACACAACACTTTATTAAATAATTATAATTGATCATCTAATATATAGAAATAACTTATTTTTGATCTTATATAAATACTTTTTATGACTGCATAGAAAAATAAATAGTTTTATATACTTTTTTTTTTATTTTGGTAAAAATAATATTTAATTTTTTTTTTTATTTCATCTCTGTGGTGAAGTGGAGTCAGTGTCCGACTTTAGCGCACGAGTTCCCGCGTTTGATTCTCAAGTAGAGCACCTTGTTCTTATAAGTTTTATTCAGCTTATCTCAAAAATATAACTTTGCCTGTGATTATATTTATGCCCCCTAAAGCGACGGAGTTGTCACGTGAATAATCATAGGTGAATATTAAGCTCCCTATACTTTCAGTCATAGTAATACCAATATGTTATTAATTACATCATTATTTATTATTATCTGTGTTCGCTTAATATTCAAATATAGAACTCACTTATTTTTTTATTTCATTCTTTAACTACACGAAACCGGAACACCATAACAACAAAACTGTCATTATGACAGCGGGGATAACTTCCGCACACAATTATATATTTGATAATGGGTTATAAAAACCCTACACATCAGATTAAAGGGTTTAGAACTCGTAGTCCCCAACCCCTTACTATTGTAATTCATTGGGTAATTTCAATATTGTGACAGGCAGCGGCTAGGATTAGGGAAAGTGTTGCTTCCTCGTGCACAATAGAGGTAAGTGTCGCCTCAGAGTGTTGCCATTGTATAAAAAGAATACCAAGGTGGCCCTAACAATGACAACACCAACGTAATATTTAGAGGCGGATTTTTTAAAATGAAAATATATTTGCGATAAATAAAATGTTTAGAAATAGCCTTTTTTCAGGCTACCTGAAAAACGTAGCTTCGACGGGACTTTCACATGTAGATAGCTGATATAATAAGGAGTAATATAAGTATTTATTTTATAAATGTATAAAATGAAATCTATAAATATAATAAAACTGTAAGAGCGATAAACAGCGACGATGTATATGGAAAATTTATTAAAAAAAAACATAATGGGCGGTCTTTATATACGCAAGCGAACCCAAAACAATGTTTTTTTTCTTTGTCTGTGTGTTTCTGCACGCTTATCTCAGAAATGACTTGACCGACTTCGACACAGTTTTCGAAAATACATTGTGATGGCCTTCACTTAACATTTAGTGCTTATTTCATTTAAATCGGTTACCAAATAAAGAAGTTATGTCAAATACAAGTAGGTTACTATTGCGAAAGCGAAATCTACGTAATTGCGAGCACAGCTAGTATCAAATAAAATTAATTGTTGCACGAACTTCTTATACCATCTAACATTTGTTCTGAGTAGCTCTGACGTCTTACAGCGTCGTCAAGGCTGCTCGAAATGAAATCTTTGAATTTGTGTAACAGTGTTTTTGTCGCATAGTCTTTAATTCGTCGCAGTCAGTCATCAGACGGAGACGAACATGAACTGGCGAACGTTTCGCAATAAAATTTCAATTACCCGAGCCACAAACTTATCACGCATATCTAATAATAAGAGCTCTTTTGTTAGTGGATTAGCCGAGCCTGGGGCGAGCGGTAATAATTGAAATAGCTTCCAGTATTAGAAGGCATTACCAGCGCCAACTGGTCCAGACCCCTCGTCTCCCCATCCTTCCTCTAGCTTCCCTCCAATTGGCATGCTACCAGGGGTCCAGATCAAGTGGTCTGCGAGTCCGCCGTACCACATTCTTGTAGGATTATCAGTTCGGTGTGACAGAACCATTTCCAATTTACGAACCCTCATGTCGATTAGATATTAATTTATTGCTTTGCAAGCTTTTCAATTTTGGGGAGTCTTATTGTTTTAAAATTTAAGGGATTAAAATATTATGCCTGCTTTTTGTAAAACGTCATTGGCATATTATTGGCATTGTTTGATAGTCCGGGTTCGAACCCTGTAATGTGCCAATGAGCATTTTTAACTTAAGTACCTTTTCTGAATGCTTTTACGGAACTTTTAACTTTTGTAAGAAAAACATCGATGTTCCATATTATGTGTATTGCTTATTCTTTCTAAACTGCATAACTTATCCTTCTATTAATGTTGTGGAGTCGAAACAAATGAGATAGCCGGCCCTAGGAAAATGAAATAGATGTTTAATTTTGCGGATAGCTTTTTGTTAGGAGTGTAATCTTCTTTAGCTTATAGTTATTTCATAATTTTTACGGTCGGTATTCAAAAAAGCCCACAAGTAGTCAAAATTTAAAAACACACCCAACATACATACGTCAAAAATATTGACCGTCATGAAATGTTTGCGGTGACAGTTGCAATCAAATATAAATATGAAAAATATGAAAGTCGTCTATGGCATCCTTGGTGTCTGTAGGCCCACGTTGTTTCCTATCATTAAGAGAGCCATGGCGCTTATTTAGGTATGCTGTATTATCACAATATAATCTATTTAAATATATATGAATAAATGCGGCAATTAACGCGCAAATTAAGTACTAAATGTATATAGGTTTATATGGAAAATGTATTTCTAAAGTTTTTGCTGAATACCAAGAATCAAGATAAATAGATTTCAATAACATTAGTTGTGAGAGGATTGCTTCCAGTGTCGCGTTGGCTGTACGCCTAAACCACTTAACCCAAACTTAAAATGAAAAAAAAAATCTTCTCCTTCTTTTTTTAAATTGGCAATTAAAAAGTATTTACGCGAGAGAATCGTTGTGAAAAGATAATTCCCTCTCGACAGCAGGTATAACACTCGTCCGCAGCATATAGAGCAGTTTACAAGCAGTGCGTGTAATAACAGGCGGAGTGTCGCGCGCCGTGATATGAATGCAAATGAGAGCTTACCAAGATGGCGGCGCCGCCCGTGCCCGCGAATGTGACACGATTAACGAGCCTTTGATACCTCGTTACGTTATTAAACAAACCCTCTATGTAATATTACGTACGCTAATTACAAACATTATTTTACAATTTTCAAATTTGATATTTTGTATATGTGACAGAGTAGAGTCGCGTTGTATCGACGTATTAAGTATGTGCTTTGATGGGCAGCAGACTAGTTGTTTGAAAATAAGAAAAACTTCGCCTAAAAAAATATGATACTAGATTTCGACATGGAGCTCCAGTTTAGATTTAAGGTTCAAACTTAAAACCTCTTACGTAACTCTACCAATCACAATATTGGCGAACACCAACCATTTTTAGCATTTCTTACGACATATTGTATAGCCTATATTCTTTAGGAGAACTTGGAACTAATACAATAAAAAAATGAATTTAAAGAGTTTAAAATTGTAAAGATTGACCAAAAATGAGAAATACTTCTAACTCTAAATTAGTCCATGTTCTAACCACTCAAAAATATGCTAGTACTTATTGTTGTTATCTTTAAATTTATACAGTTAAGGAAACAAGCAAACTTACACAAAACATACCTACCTCTAACCGTGTTATGGCAATTCCCCGATTACTTGGTTTAAATCTAGTAAAGACAACAAGGTAAACAGTTAGTAATGCTACATATTCGAATAAAGACAGTCAACAATCTAATGTGTCTATAAACCAAGGTTATGTCTTACCATCAAGAGATCCATGTGTCTGTTTGCAGTATTATCCAAAAAAAAAGTTTAAAAAGTTAGTAATGCTAGTAGGCACATATATAGAATATCTATAAATTCATGTTTTTGACTAATTGTTCTATCTCATGACATGACAAAAATCTTTTATTTCTTTTAGCATTTGTTGTATTGGAAAAAGTTAGCATATATGTTTATTACCTTATATAAGTTTAGTTAGGGAAAAACCACCATAGCAAGTCCACTTGTATACTCAATCTATGTAGAGTCCTGAAACTTTTTACCCGAATCAAAACCACGTATATGTGTCACTAAAACATCAGTGTTCGTCACTATCTCGATGCAGCGTGTTCCACTTGTCCTCCATTTACTTTTATTGATTTTACGGTAATTGTTTTACATTCAATAGAACGGAGAACAAAGGAGTGGTATCGTATAAGCATCATGTTTTATGCGCGGGAGTCGGATGATCCTTAAAAAGTCAATAACTGCTTAGTGTTTGATGACAATAGACCTTTTATGTCCTTCGAGGACTTATTTATATTGCGAGGTTATTTTTTTCTCTCAGAACGTGAACATGAAATAGGTGAAAGATATCCGACGGATGCAGATGTCAAAGACGTTTTGCAATAGTTAATCTGAAAAAATATATTTATAGAATATGGAATCTAATATTGTCGGCGATTGTGGTTGTATATGTACCTCTGCCAACCTCTTTGGTGATATGAACAGGGAAGTTTTCTTATTTTATTATCAAAATTATTTTTATAATAATACTAGCTGTGTAACGAAGATAAATAAATAAGTAACGGAATAAGTAAGAGTAGGGAGAAGTACATACTTACACACCCACGATTAACCAACGTAATTAGTTACTTACATACTTAAGTTATAAGATAAATATCAGGTGACAATATTCGGCCATTTACGAGTATATAAACATTACATTAACATTTGTAACTTCGTTGCCAGTAAACTTAATTATATGCTACTCGCGCAAAAATCTTTTATTTTTAATTCCTAGACTTCGTAAGATGTAATAATTTAAAACTATTACTGACAGCTCATAATAGATTATTTATCCAGCTAGATTAGACGGATGAAAAGGAAAAAGGGGAGAAATAAGTAAAATAAATAAAATAAAAAAAAACCCGGGACTTGTACCCGATAGGGCGAAGCATTTGCCACCTGTCACATTTGGGACCTAATATCCTCGGCTAATCGTGGGTACACATGTACTTCTGCCTATTCTGTCGGGGATATCAGCATGACAATATACACTTCTTTTTTAATAAAGTATTTAATACAGAAACCCAAAGCGCTCTCCTTTTGTAGGTAGAATGACGTTTATGATTAATTAGACTTGATCTGATTGCATTATAATTGGTAAGGCCCTTAATTAAGTGTCCCTTAATGAGTCAAAAGGCAATCAATATAAATAAGAGCTCCAAGTGATTTACGAATTGACTTAAAATTGTAAGCCAAGTTCGTCTGTAGGAGGATAACATGGATATTTAATATTAGATTCGCCCTGTCTATAGGTACATTTATATAAAGAAATCGTTATGCCCATATCCCTGAAAGGGTAGGCAGAGGTTCTTATGCACCTGGGATTAGCCGACGATAGTATATCCCTGAAGAGACAGATCGTGAGTCCATCGCCATATCTAACTTAAATTAGATATCTGGCTTTTGAGAAGAACTGGAAAAAACTTATAAGAACAAATAGCCCTGAAAATCGATCCCGGGACATCATGAGTCTAAGTTGGACACCGACTATGCTCGACCATAGACGCGATATAATTCTTCGTTTCGATTTATTATTAACGAAAATTTAATCATTTTCTGTGTGGTATATAAAAATATATAAATTAGTAATAACCGCCTATTCATTCACTACAAAATACTTTCATATATTTTTATCTCGTTAGTAACGTATCTAGCCGGGTTTTTTCCCGATGTAGCATTTAGAACTTTATTTTTGAATAGTCTGTAACTGATGAGCGATACTGATGAATTAAATTATTTATTTAATTGTATTATTGTTTGCTCGCTATTACAATAATATAATATGCAGTGTTTGTATGTTTGACATGTGAATTGTAATTACTCCACTCTTCATCAATATGTTCAAGTTCTTAGTTAATATGTATAAGTTTTTTTTTTGATTAGTGCGTATATAATTCTCGTAACTGCCGAAGATGAAGTGAGGTTAAATCTAACTTTTATACATCACTAAGGTACTGAATTCGCTGAAACGACCTAATGAAGCTCCCCCGGCAGGTAAATCACGGGAAGGAGTGGAGTTTTAAATTGAAATTCCTGTAGGAAATGTAATTGTTTGTTCCTTAATTAATGTAGTACTTTGTTCGCAGGGTTCCCGCAGATTAAGTCGCCCTACAGCCCTTCCGCGCAGCCGCACCTCACAGGTCAGTTCATAATCACGTATTACCTTTATTGTGCTTTAATGGTTTTATATTTTAGATATGTATTATTCTTCTAAGATTAACAATATTAGTCACTAGAAATGAAATTACGTTTATAATATTGGTAGAATTAGAAATTTAACTTACTTTATTTAACAGTAGTTAAAGACGTTTAAACATCATGTTTATGTTTCTTTATATTCCTTTTATAACGAAATTCAATCTTCTTTTATATGTTAGCCTTATTACGTATTATTTAAAATGATATGAGGTCAGCTACCGAATCTCGTGGATTTGACTATGATACCAGTTTTAACGCAAAGCGACTGCCATCTAACCTCTACAACCCAGAAGGGAAATTAGGCCCATATCTAGATTAGGTCAAAATCAATAAATCCAGGTTTCTTTACGATGTTTTCCTTCACCGTATGGGCACTCAGAAAATGTACACAGGAAAAAAACTCATTGGTACATAGCGGGGTTTGAACTTGGACTACCCGAATGGATTTTCGCCCATCTTCTAGTCCACCGAGGAAAATTCAATATTGAAATAAAAATGAATATTGTATATTTTTATTTGAAATGACATAGCATACAAAAAGAAATTAAGTTTTATCAGTTTATTTTTTGAAAGTATATTTATTTATTATATATACCTAGTGTAACTTGCGGTTTTGCACTAAATTTGTACTTATATTTCAAAAAAATATGAAAAAAAGATATACAAAGGCTAATGCACAGGCATTCTTTACCAGTCAATCTAACTCAATTTGATTAATGAAACGAAGTTTAGTTTACAAATTAGAGTTTTACAATACGTACATAATACTTCCTATTTGTGTATCTCAATTAAGTAAAATATATTAAATATTTTTCATCTTTAACAACAACAGCATCACCTGTACGCTAAAACTAATTTGATGCTAAAACTCAAGATTTTAACTTGATATCCGCGGAATATTACTTGATTTGAATCATTTTTTTCAACAAAAAGATAATAGTGGTGGCTTTTTGTGTGTCGGCATAACAACGAAATTAGCGACATATTAGATTCTGTCTACTGACTTCAGTCATGCCTTATGCCTAATCTACCTAGCAAAAAACACCATCACCTCCAATTCCCAAAGGAGTTGGTAGAGGATACCGTCACGTGAAAGGTGGCAAGTCTGTCGTCATATGGAGCACAAATTTCAGCCAAAGTCATATATTTATCGGACAAGTTGCCCCACCCGGGAAATAAACCCGGAACCTTGTCGGACAACGACAACAAATTAACCCAGCAAATTGTTCAAGTTCCACTCATGGTACTACAAAATGTAGTACCATGAGTTGAACAATCCACCAATAATCTAAAGAATCTAAAAAAACAAGTTGTATTAACATACAATCTATGAACCAAAAACATTATAAAAGCACTTATATTGAAGCTAGTTTAAAGTCGGTAGTCAAGTGAATAATTTACTTAAAGCAAATTATTTGTCTAATGCTTTCCGCCCGCGGCTTTGCCCGCGTGAATTATTTTAATAACAGAGATCATTTTTAAAGGGCAGAAATCTTTTCGATTCTTAACTATTGCGCCGTTGCATGAAAATATACTCTCTTTTTAATTTAATCGATTAAAAATGCTATCTGTGTACTGGTTTTCATCAAAATCGGTTCTTAGATAATCTGAAAAACATTTAAGAAAAGTTGCCCGTCCTGGGAATTGAACTCGGGAACCAACGCGGCTAACGGTCTTAACAGACTATAGCCGTACCGTTACACCACAGAAGAGAGGAGAATTTTATAGTTATTGAAAAATACATTTAGTCATAATCACACATAACCTTAAACCTTTTACCAAACACTCTAAAAAGCGTAGAAACTAGCTGCCCTATCGAACTTGGTATTACCTTGTATAATTCTAAGTTATGATGGTTATTATCCTGTTCCTAAAAAAGCTGAATTCTAAAACACAAAAATCATTAATATCGGTCAAGCCGTCCTTGCGTTTGGACAAATTACAAAGTTTGATCTAACCCCAAAGTAAGCAATTATATGCTTGTGTTATGAGTGTTAGTCAGCGATACTAATACATAGAAATACTTAAATACATACAATAATACATATTCAGACTTGGAACTTTCAACGTTGGAACGTTTTCGTGTTAGTCCGGGTCCTCTGTGTAGAATAAACCTACTGCCTTCCTATCAGGCAGCTTGCAGGCAGCAGTATCTCTTACCATCAGGAGACCCGTGTGCCTGTTCGCTGTATTATCCCATAAAAAATATACAGACATTTCTGTCCATCACAAAAATGCCTGCCCCGTGTCGGGAGTTAAACCAGAGCCTCGCGGTTGGTCGATGGCGTTAGGCGTGTACGCTAACCCCTCAACCAACGAGGGGGTCAAACGGGCTGTAATGTTTATGACTTATTTATAAAACTATTAGAAGACACCATATATCTTCGACACTTCCAACTCGTATTACTATTTTATAATAAGTTCGCCTTAAGAATTCAGTGCATTATCAGTACGGATATAATGATTATTATTAAGACACAACCATCTTGTTATTTCGATATTGAATCACGAGGTCCCTAGATTGATTTGTGGGTAGGGCAACTTGTTCTAATGAGTTTTTTAATTTATATAAAAAATATACCGCTTCTGTGGTGTAACGGTGCGGCTATTAAAACCGTTAGCCCTGTAAGGTCCCGGGTTCAATTCACAGGTCGGCCAAATTTTCTTTCAAATTATATCTTAGAATGCCCGGGATTAGAATGTGCCTGAAGTGGCGATAGGCTTGCCCCCTATCACATCAGGGCTCTAGTACCTTGGCTAATCGTGGGTGTACTAGTATGTCTACTGGACTTACAATTCAAGGTATTTGTCCCCGATATGGCGACGGACTTTCACGTCATAGGAGCTAATATCGTCAGCTAATCGAGAAATTAAGATGTAATTCTGCCTACCTCTTCGGGGATAGGGGCGTGAATGTATTTACTTAATTTTAAATAGTTTCAGCTGATCACTGTGAACAAGACTTTATAATTGTAAGTGATTTGATTGGTTAATGATGAAACACTACATTCTCAACGCGACCTTACTATAGCAAGCTGCGACATTCTCGACGACGACGTTCGAAAATTTCTTTGTTCTATGATTCCTACTATCTAATATTATACTCTTACAAACTTCGCGTGCCAATTGTCACGATTACTTGCCTAGCTTCCTCCACATTCATTACTCTTATTTATTTATTTAATTATTTATTGTACACAGAACAACATAACAAAAACAATCACTTAAAGATATTACAGTACAAATGTCGAGTTTATCTCCTACAAAAGAGATATCTGCCAGCTGACCTGTAAAAAAGAATCATAAAAAAATACAGTAAACGTAAACTTGGTGTACAATCAATTGGGACATTAAACATTAATAAAATGTAACAATTAAATACAAAACTACGTTAGTTTTGTGCACTAATATTATATACAGTTAAATATTGTAAAAATTATAAATCTACATACCTACATATAATAAACCTACCTACCTACACCTACTCACATATAAAAAAGAAAACCTAATTAATTAAAAAACATGTACTAAGATGACGATTAAACAATTAAATTTAAAGAGATCAAGTTAGTGACAAATAATGATCTTTAAGAAGCTTTTTAAAGTGAAATAATGTTTCACTGGCACGAATATTAACTCTTCAAACAGATACGTCGGTTTCAGAGACTCTAGACACCACTCGAATACTTTCTACCGAATTTTGGAAAAACCATCATCAAGCTTATTACTCTGAAGGGATAGGCTGTGGTACAATTATGCACCATCGATAAACCGACGATATTAGGTCCCATGATATAACATTAACACAGCCTCGGTGGCCTAGCGGTACGCGCTTCGAACTTCCATTTGGTAGGCCAGGTTCGAACCCCGCCATGTACCAATGATTTTTTCTAACTTATGTACTGAGTACTCTTACGGTAAAAGAAAACATCGTGAAGAAACCCGGATTCATTGAATTCGACGTGATCTAGGTTTGGGCCTACTTTCCCTTCAGGGTTGCAAGGGTTAGATGGCAGTCGCTTTGCGTAAAAATCCTAGATTAGGTAGCCGACCCCGATATTATATCATCTGATATAATACCTATCTTTATATTATACTTTAAACTTTTATAACATTTCAAGAGCTTAACCGAAAGATATAATCGTGTTCTCTCCCACGATATGAAATATATATCCTCACCGGAAATAATCCTTGCTGATATAAATTTGTATAATTTACACATATATCAAAAGGATCACCGCATACACATAATAAAATAACATAAAAGAATATAAGATGTGCATACAAAGTATTTCCTTATGTAAATGTGATGTTCCACCCGGGGAGGCACTTGTCTAGACCCCGGGCGGGCTTGACACCTAATAGAAATATCTCCACATAATTTATATTGCCAGAAATGACGAATGATCCAATATTAGATGAATAGACCGTGTTCACAACCGTTGTACAGATTTTTATATATCTATGGATCTAACAAAAGTAAATTGTTAGGAAAATATATTACTTTATATTAACTAGACGAAAGAAAAAACTAGGGAGAGTTATATAGAGCCCATGATGTGATAGATGGCAAGGTTATCGCCACTTCGGGCACATTACAATCCCGGGGAATGTAGTGATTACTCGGAAAAATATTTAAGAAAAGTTGCCCGACCTGGAAATTGAACCCGGGACCCAACGGGGCTAACGGTCTTAACAGGCGACAGTCGTACCGTTACACCACCGATGCGAATATCTAGTGTTCTCCTAAGGTGAGTTACTTTAATTTAATTCGTGTACCTTGTGTAGAATATCATCTTCCTACCAGGCAGCTCGTAAGAGGCGAGCGAGCGAGCTCGTAAGATAGGTTAACTGGGCCACTACCAACATGACCACTGGTGGAGTACTGTACAAAAACTCGCCCGGGTAGGGATCCATCGCCTTACCTATTTCTGCACCGAAGGACATTGTCGTATTCCGGTCTGGAGGGTAGCGACGACCACAGGACTGTGACGCACCTACAATCGTCTATCTATGGATAATAGGACAATTAGTATATTATATAGTTTAATAAATAAATATAAATTATGTCTTAAAACATTTGCACACTACTTTGTGGTAGAATAAAAAACTTTTATTTTGTAACAACTTTTAACGCACATATTCGGCGAACAAATCATTTTCATGGTGTCTATAGGCCTAGGTTGTCTCTTACCATCAGGAAACCTTGCTTGGTCACTGTCTTAACCCGTAAAAAAGTAAGGAGTATAGTTTTAATTGTAACTAATAACGACGACGACTTGCTACTCGTTGCATTCGTAGATGCATGTACGTACCTCTGTCTACCCCTTCGTGAGATGCACGCGGGTATATTTATCTTTTCTTATTAAATAAAGTAATAAAATGGAGACTAGTTAATTATTATTTGTACATTTTTCAAATGTCATCATCTTATCATCAATGAGACAACTACAGTAATAGCTATTTTGATAAGCTATTTATATATTTTTTTTACATTTAATTAGATATATCTTTCGTTTTTTTTCTTTATCTTAGCTTTTAATTTCTTTTTATAAATCTTCTAATATTGTTTTTTAGTTCTTTTGGACCAAAATTTGGCCGGTAGATAACGCTCAGAGCGTATAGCTCTGAGTTCATCTTTTGAATAGCATAATAATTGATTTTGCGCACAAAAAAGTTGATAGGCAAGCCCTTAAGCTGATAAGTATGATTATTATGAGATTAAGATGATTTATTTGACGCCATGCGTATCTGTATTGTATAGGATACATTTCGGTGAGTGTGCACAGGATCTTCATAGCTCAATTCCGCCGGCCCCTTTTCATCATCGTAACACTAGAAAAACGGAAATATACTATCCATATTTGGTAGACATTCTTCGAACTAGAACTAAGAGGTTCGCCTCACTTTTATTATTTGCATCGCTAAAGATTGAAACTATCTAATCAAAGCAGTGTTTCTGGAGAAATACAACTTAGATGGCTTTAAATTATTGGTGAATAGGTTTCCTTTAGCTTAGTACATTAACATTTTTTATCTTTGACCCCAGTGAGTCGTGGGTCATTGTGCTTAGCTTTAATATGTAAGAGAAATAATGTCAAAAGCTTTTTTATTCTACTAAAAATAATTTAAAAGTATACAAAGACACGTAATTAATTAATTATTATATATCTACGTATTGATGAGTGGGTAAGTTACAAAGTTGTTCATACGTCATGACGCTCTTTTCCCAGCTCGAGAGAGTTTTTCAAACTAATACCGTTCACAATACACTCTAGTGATTTAGGAAAGTGGCTGGAGGTGGTTAGGGGTCGAAGGGGGCTGAGTTCCCTCGTGTGTTCCTCCCTCCAGCTATCTTTGTCTCAGTAATGAATCCACCAAACGCCAAACGTCACCGCGCAAACTCAAACCAACCAATACCATAAATCATAAGCCAATTTATCACACACTGGAAATTCAACTTTGAATTTCCACACTTAGAGACACTTTTCCGATATCCGTATAATAATATGTCACATTTGTGAACAAGGAGAGAAAATTTGCTTAGGTAGAAAGGTTTAGAAAATATTCTAATCCAAATTAAAAGGTCTGGAAGTACGGCAGTGTTCGAGTTTTTCAATTAATTTAGATTTTTGTTTATGTTGGTAAGACTGGCTGCTGTGTATCTTAGTTTTTGACCCTAAACGAGTATGAAAAGTGTAGAAAATAAACCACCTGCCGACAGGGGCCCGGCAGCCATTTGTAAAAATTGCCTTCGCCGCCATTTCTGCGCGGGAATTTCATATTTGGAACGCCGCGGGGAGGAATTCACGAGTAGATTTGACATTTTACCATCATGGCCGCGCTGTTTTATTGTTTTTGAAACAATGAAATGCGATGGTCGTTTCGCTTGCTATTATGAAAGAGCCGCCATTTTTAATTTGAAAATTAGGGACTTGAGTTGTTCGGGCTATGTACGCTGCGGGAACAATAGCTATGTGAGGCGAGCGACATAACAACTTAATAGAGTCATTAGGTACGGTATATAGACCGAGGCATTATGTAATATGTTTATATATAACGAACCTATATACCAACTGTGTATACGATCATTTGTATGTGCTTTTGTTGGGCACGAAGTAATTATGAACCTCAAACGAACTAAAAATAAAGTAGGTAGTATCATTAGTAGTCAATATCTCAACAGACAGTACGAAGCGACTTACGTATTAGTAAGTCGATCAGGAGTTGAGGGTCACTTGTCACTAACATCCATTATCCTACCAATTCCTGCTGCTATTCTCAGTGCTCGGTATTGTTAGCATTCTAGCTTGGTGGGTAACTTACGCATGATCTCTAACATCCTTATATTGACAGTACACCAATACCACGTTGGTACCCAAAAATTTATGCAGGTACAGTCGGATATTGAACTTATGTTTTGTTATGTTGTATTTACCTCTGTCTACCCGTTAAAAGGTATAAGCGTAACGATATTTATATGTTTTATCACAGTTTGCGCAATTCAAATATCGGTTTCCTAGATAAAGTAAAAATAAATAAATAAATAGAGAACAAGAACTTGTCTGATGATAAGTCACTAGAGATTGTACTCTAGTGACTTACCATCACACAAGTTCTTCTGTTATCTATATAAGTCCTTAAGACAGTTCTGTTCCATCTAAACGAAAATATATAAGAGTAACTGATAGAGAAAGTACCATAGGTAAATATATGGTTTACCTACTAGCTTTCAGGCCGCGTGAAATATCAGGAGGCAGAATTTTTTCCGACTTATAATACTAGTTACGTTAAAATATACCTACCCTCTTTTTTATGTAGCCGTAAAAAGTAGCTTATGTATTATTCTTATGTGTAAGCTATATTACTGTAAAGTTTCACCCAAATGGATCCAGTAACTTGTTTGATGAGTAACAAACATACGTATTCACAAACTTTCGCATTTGTAATATTAGCAGGATATACCTACCACGAACTAAAATTAAAAGGTTCGTCACTTTCATATTTCGTAGTGCGGAAGATTTGAATTCACTTCCTGAAGCAGTATTCTCTGAGAATAATAATTTGGGCGTTTTCAAGGGTAGAGTGAATTGGCTTCTAGTTTAGTATACATCCATACTTGACTAGATCGTTTACCACCAAGAGAGTTTTGTGTTATTAATTAAGGTTTTTTCTAACTAAAACCAGAGATATGTACCTAATTTTCTACTTTTTCGCGCCTATGTTTAATATATTTGATACAAATCCAGTATTGCCGCCTATAAAATATTACTCATACGAAACAATATTATTATACAAAATACTAGTAATTGCTTTTTGAATAATAATTTCGTTAGTATTATAAGAAGCAGTAGTCATTTCACCCAAATCATTTTGCTATTTCAATGATATGTTATTAATAAAAAGTAGTCTACTTTCATTAGAATCTATATTGTAGAAGTAAATAGATACACAATCATGTCTCAAAAGTCTCAGAATAACAGAAAAAATGCATTATTGCTTACTTATTCTGGCGTTACCTTCAATTGCAGAGAGTAATTTGAAATAAGAAAAAACACTTTATTTCCAATATCACTTACAATTCAAAGATACAGCCAACCGGTTTTACTTTTACACCATCATAAGGACTAAAACTTAAATTACTTTATTTTCAGTAATAAATTATATGTGAAAAAGCACAAGTGTTTTTCGTTTGCAATATACATAAGTGGAAGTATCATACACTAGGGCGAACGATGAAAAATAAAACATATAAGTCGGTATTAGATACCAAAAGGTAGACTTATATCAAGACTACCAATTTCAAATATTTCGTTAGTCGCTTACAACTGTTCGTGCAACCAGACACGTGTTTAGTCGTATGTATAGTTTGCCGAATTAATCTTGTAGTAGGTAGAGTCGCTCTAGATACTAGAGTTCTGTGTTTATCTTTCGCCGTAAGTAGTAGTAGCTAATAACATGTTTTATTTTTGAGACGTTTTGGATAACATATTTTAGACTTCATATAAGAGTAATTAAGGCTGCAGAATTATTTTTGTAGTAGCCAGAGAGTCACTCTACGTGCTAGAGTTTTGTAGAGACTCGGTTTTTTGTCCAATATTTTCGCTATAATCAGTGGTGGCCAATATCTTTTTTATGAATTTTGTTGCCAAAGCAAAAAACAAGCAGAAGGACTTCCTGATGGTAGGGAATATATGTTGCCTATAGACATTAAAGAAGCTAATGGTGCCTTGCCCACCTGTAGTCGCTGAGTTGGAAAACCTTTTTTTGAAAGTAAGTTAACCGGCTATTTTACCCTCCAAACTAGAACGCGACAGCTGCAAACGCTGACGTTATGGCGGTAATAGATGAGGTGGTATCAATCCGGATGATTCATTGCAAAACTCTACCATTATTATTATAGGTTTTTTTTTAAATCGGACTTGCCACGTGTCACATTGTGAGACCTGATATCGACTAATCGTGTCTCTACCTACCACTTCAGTATATGGGCATGAAGATATTTATTTATAAAATACCAATTAAAAATATATATTGTGTTATAAGTTCCAACATCGATTAAAACGGTAATAAGCTGTAACGACATCATAATTAAAACGTCCGACATTTAAAACCGACAGTAATCCGATACTTCAAAGTAGCGCCAGAACATTAGTACAGCGCTTGTTATCGTAAACTGTCGCCACTTAGTAGAGACAACACCACTGTTACAAAATTTGTAGCCCAGCAATTATGCCAATTCACACCTTAACCCTCACACAATAAGGAATGAAATCCTGTGGCAATTGCAACAGTCGCGACTCATCTCTTTGTGACAGAAAAACTTCATTTCCTCGGCGGCGAATTGATACTCTTGTCGTTTGCTAGTTAATATTTACAAAAAAAGCGTTTTTGTTGTCGCAACTTGTGACGTTTTCAGGATTTCAAAAAAGCGTTAAACCGTATTAAGTTACTCGGCGCTTAAGCTGTTATGGAGCGTTTACATTTAGCTTTCATCATTACCGAAATTTATTACTTAAATTATTCATCTTCAAGCCAGGTCCCTTGTGGGGTAGGCAGATATGGGCCAAGTGCCACAATTTAATACTTGCCTAGCATCTTCCACATACGTTAATATCCTCATACGAACACGTCGGTTTCAGAGACTCTTATGGATACTAACCTCGGATAATAGATGGGCAATTTGTTCCTCATCAATCTAGGTCTTATATCTACAACCGTCCATATTTGTATTATTTCTAATTTTAACACCGACACTTTCTTTCAGTTCCACTCTTTCTCTGATCTCACTATTACGAATGCGATCCGCGAGCGTTACTCCAAAAACTTTAATTTTTGCGTTCTATTTTTATAAGAAAACGTACCTAAACTAAAATGGATGGCAAGATGGCATGATAATTTTTACTGAAATTGATACTTTACTGATAATAGCCATATATTTTAAAATAATGTTTTTTTTAATAAAATGCTTTTTAATTGTTTAGTCATACAAGTATTGCCGATATCTGTATCATAAGATCAAATTTATATAATCAATTAAGATCATTTTTATAATCTACAATTTTGGCATCCAATCTGTAATTAAAAGCTGATAATGTCACGGAAAATTTTATTGCAATATTTTTAAAAATATCTAAAGGATTATCAAATTTCAGTAACTAGGTAGGTACTTGGAAATACCAAAAGATTTTAAACTTATGCACCCACGATTAACCGACAATATTAATATTATTATGTAACAGGTGGCAAGTTGACAATATCGGCCACAAATCCACTCCCGGGCAACGTTATGTGTTTCAGATAAACTGAAAAAACCTCACAAAACAAGTTGCCTCACCTGGGAATCGAACCCAGGATCTCATGCATCAAAGTGGGATACTGCACTTGACTAGACAGGCGATTAAAATCAAATTAAATATTAATGAAAATAATTTTAAATTCACATAATTTAACTCGAATCTAGCGAAGGCACGATAACAGTCCATATATTTTTAATGGACATGAAAGAAATACACCAGTTTAAAGATTAAAAGTGACATACTTTCTTTTTTCTTATACAAAAATAAACTATTCTTATCGTAAAACTAAATGCAGCTGCAAAACGTCGATCGTTTTTTATTAGAATACTTCAAAGACACAAAGAGCCCACCGTTCCACAGTGTAAACTGATGACTAAGTAGTTCGAGTTAGATCAAAAAAGAACCCAAGTCTAATTGAAAATCCTTTAAATATTTAAATATCGCCAGTTAACCAATTTGAACTATTTAGCATTTTGTGAAAGTACCGCTGTGGATGACACTTGGGGAGTCTGATTGCGCAACTGACGAAGAAATTTAAGTTGAACACTTGGGATCTTATAATAAGTATAGCACTGGGCAAACACTAGATGCCCCTATTAGCAAGGATAGCGAAAACCGTGCAAACACGGGAGTAACTGACAATTAATTGCGTATTATATTACAAATGCAGATGCCTGCTATCTCGTATGAAGAGCCACTTATTTTGCTTGCCTCGTGGCTCACTTTGAGGATAGATTTATTTATTAGTGTTTATAACAGAAACAATTTGTCTTCCAAACGTATAATTTTGTATCAATGAATGAAGCTGCATAATAAGGGCGTAAGAGTTTACACTCTTAATAAACGACATGTCTTCTATTTTAAACATCTATCTCATTCTCATACAATAAATTTTAATAAAATAGAGTGACAGTAAAATATGATAGTCTTATTAGTTAATTTAAATAAAATAAGTATGATGAAACCCAAAGATGTACCTCTTTAGAGCAACCATAACTCTAAAGATATTATCTGGATACACTGTTAATAGCGTCCTGTTCGCGATATTAAACATGTATTTTATTGTTATAGGTCCTATCTCACTTTCTAAGACCGGTTTATCTTGACATTGTCAGCTTTACAAAACTGAGAGTTAAAAAGTAAACTGTTACATATTCGGAACAGGCTATTCGGAATGAAAATTCCAGCTCGTAGTACCTTTATACCCGATGGAATGTAACAAAAATGTCAAACTTATGACATGCAAATGGATGACAGGCAAAACGATGAGAAACGCAATAAATACTGGTTTTGTACCAATTACACGTTTTTGCATTTGTGATTTTAGATTGTGATCTCTTTTTCTATACGCTTTTGAGTTTTAGGCTCCTTATATAGTTTTATTCAAACTACTCGCTTTTGTTTACTATAATCTATAACGTAAAGATACCCTCAGACTGTCGGCCATTTTGAAATTATTAGAGTTTTTGGGGGGTTTTCACGAGTTACAATAGAATAGAAAATAAATTTCCTTTAGAAAACATGTAACCACAAATGTTAAAGGAACCTTAGCAGTGTAGTGGTTAAAATTCGGACTTCGATCCCATTTGTCCAAGTTCAAACCCCTTCGTACCAATGAATTTGTAAGTTATGTACATTTTTTTAGTGTTCTTATGGAGAAGGAAAACATTGTGAGTAAACCCGGAATCATGTATGTGAATTCGACCTAATCTAGTATTGGTTCCAGTTTTCTTTCTGGATTGTAGAGGTTAGATGATCGCTCTGTGTAAAAACTAGCCTTGTCAAATCCCCTATATTAATTTGCCGACCCCTATATCATTTACACAAATAAATAAAATTAAGGTTTTTGTATGTTATATTAAAACAGCCGCTTTTCACTAAATGCATATGTATGTTTACAAGTTACATATACAAAAAATATTTTTTATAATTTTTGTCGGTCTGTCTGTTTATAACCGCTAGTCTCTGAAATAGCTGGACCGATTTTGATGAGACTTTCACTGGCCGACAGCTGATGTAATAAGGAGTGGCTTAGGCTAATTTTATTTTTAAAATGTATAAAATAATGAAATAAAAACTCAAATGAAGTTGCGGGCATGGCTTGTTTAAAATAATACAGATTTAAGGAAAAAACATTAATATTAGTACGGATTTTGTATAGTTGATTACTGATTAGTTTGAATATTACTCTTATTTCTTTTTATTTGTGTTTTCCGCTATCTCAGCTCAGTTGTAAGATATCTCTTATCAGATATATTTAAGCTCACCTTTTGTACTTTTTGTTATTGTATTATTTGAGGTTCCGTATCCAAAAAGTAAAAACGGAACCCTATTAGCTGTCCGTCTTTCTGTCTAGCACATGGCTGTATCTCATAACTATAACAAGTTAGAAACTTGAAATTTTCACAGATGACGTATTTCAGCTGCCACTATAAAAACAAATATAATCTAAATATATGTATAAGGAATACCTTACAAAAACCGAGACTTTTTCTATTTTTATAAATAACTAGCTGACCCGGCTAACTTTGTAGCCCCCGCCCTTACGTCTATGTCCTATTCAAAGTGGAGAGAATTGTTTTACTTTGCCATTTCTGTTTTAAATGAATTAATTAACATTTTGTAATTGATATTTATTTAATTTGACATATTTTGTTGTTATTTTGTTTGTATTTCTATTACAGTATAATTATTTCTGTAAGTTGACGTTCAAAAAGAGATTCAGAGTGGTCCTATTTAAATAAAATAAAATATTGACTATTAAGATATTTCTCAGAAACTGAACCGATCTTCTTTAGAAACAACTAATTGTGGGTACAAGTACAAACAACGCTATGTCTCCACTCCCAGTTACAAATTCAATTAGCGTTGAGTGCCGACGATGTACTAGTATGTACTTCTTCGCTAGATGAATCGGTAATTATTTAGACAGAGCATAATTGCGATCTAGCCTGAGTAGACGTAGATCAAAGAATGTTGGTACACAAAACAAGTACTTTGTGTAGGGATGTGACGATCTCATCGCACGCTGATGAAACTGATGAAAAATTAATACCATCACGCTCATACTCCCGAAAGGGTAGGCGGAGGTATATGTACCTCCACCTATCCTTTCGGAATACTCTTACAATTATTATTTATTTATTTTTAAATTTCAGCCTTTTTTAGACACGAGGTTTATAAAAGTTGTTAACTAAGCAATCTCAAAAATATTTCTCCAATAAATATATCTAGATTGACACCAAGTGTAATACTCGTAACTGTTATCGAGTAAAAATACATGATACGATGACGAAAAAATAAGACGCAATTTTACCGTAGCGCCGTAGCAGTTAATGTTGTTGGTGACAATAGACCCTGTGCTCGCTCTTTACGAGCTGCCTAGGTGGAAGGCAGTTGGCCTATTCCACAACGGAACCCGGACCAACACGGGGCTGTCCCTTTGTCTATCACCAGGCTGTATCTCATGAATCGTAATAACCAGTCAGTTGATTTTTTCACAGGTTTTCTTTCTTTATTATTTTAAATTGGTAATAAGAAAAAGAAAG
>DVZL01000114.1:0-29570 GCA_018236625.1 Lasaia peninsularis
CCCCTCCCCCCCCTCCCTCGCTCCCCCCCCCTCCCCCCCCCCCCCCCCCCCCCTCTCCCCCCCCCCCCCCCCCCCCCCCCCCCCCCCCCCCTCCTCTCTCTCTCTCTCCCCCTCTGCCCCCTCTCTCTCTCTCGTAGAATCCACTTTAGACTTCTCTAATATACAGATAGGAGAGTGACAGCCGTTTAATATTGCCGACGGACATTCGTTAGGAATGATTAACGAATGTCCGTCGCCGCTGATAATTAATAACAGAACAGGGAATGCTACTAGCGATCCAACGACACTTTTATCGAATATATATTTTATGGTAAAAGACGAACGCGCTTTCGGCTCTCCCGATGGTGAGAGACAGCCGTGACGGTTAAACACTATAGATGTAGATTAGTCCTATGGTCGCCGGCCGGGGTTAGCGGTATCGCCTCGTTCAATCGTAATATTATAATAGTTCTATAACATATCTGTCTATATCAGATAATCTAAACCAATAAATAAAATTAGAATGCCCAAAGTGGTGACCATAGACAAATATACATTTATATTAAAGCCTAGTCAATTTGGAGACACGATGTAATAATGCGCCACGCCATCTATTTTCAAATTTGGTACTGAATTTTAAATTTTGGTACTAAATAAATAAAACTGAAGTGTCTGTATGTAATATTAAAATAAACGCTTTTTACTAAGTGCATATGCATGTCTACATACAAAGTACTTATACCGAAATAGTATTTTTTTATTGTTGTCCGTCTGTTTGTCTATTTATACCCGCTAATTTCAGAAAAAGCTGGACCAATTTTGACGGGTTTTTTAGAACGGAATTTGACGAGACTTTCACTGGCAGACAGCTAATTTAATAAGGAACAGCTTAGGCTACTTTTATTTTAGAAATGTTTAAAATTATAAACGCGGATGAAAATATAAAAGTGGTATATCAGGGTGGTATATAGCTACCTATAATGTAGGGGATTCGACAAGGGTACCAGTTTAAGAATAGAAATGTCAACAGTTTGACCGCCTCGTTGGCCGAGTGGATAGCGTACACACCTAAACGCATCGACTAACCGCGAGGCTCGGATTCGATTCCCAACGGGGACAGACATTTGTGTGATGAACATAGATGAATGTATTTCCGGGTCTGGGTGTTTATTAAATTTATTCTTGTATCTATATAAGTATTTCTATGTATTGGTATCGTTGTCTAACACCCATAACACAAGCATATAATTTGCTTACTTTGGGGTTAGGTCAATTTGTGTGATTTGTCCAGCAATATTTATTTATTTATTTATTGATATAGAGATAACACTCCACGGCAGGAAATTGTGTGTCTTACTTGATCGTCTCGCATTATACTAATGTTTTTGGCGGGAGTTTGATAAATCATTATTTTATTTTTGCTTAAACATAGATTTGCAAAAGTTTTCCGAAAATCCGGGTCTCCTATGTAAGATAAACCATCTATCTCCCTACTGGGCAACTCATAAGAAGCAAGCATAGGTTAGTTGGGTCACTTTCAACATGACCACTGTAACGGTAGAGTCAAGAGTTTTATGAAGCAACTCGTCAGGTTAGGGACCCGACGCCTTACCTATTCCTTACCTATATCCAGAAGAATGGCCGGTAGACTTGCACATACGGTCTAACACCCAGCCCGACCACAGACAGTGACGCATCTACAACATATATGGTGTATGTAGACCGCGGTTGTCTCTTACAATCAAGCTTATTCACTGCCTTACGAGTATCTCATAGAAGGGTAACGCCTGATTCTATTAATTATATTACGAGTGTATTCCTAAAAAAACCTGTCTCCTATACATATTACTCACTCACTTTAAACTGGCTAAACTCTCTTTCTGAGTTTTGCTCAATAACTACTGACATTGTTTGAAAAAAATATTTTCACGTTTTCGCGAATTTTTTCCCTCCTACTCTACTTCTAGTCTATTTATGGAGAAAGGCTGTAGGCCACTACAGCCTTCGTCAATAAATGGACTATTGGATACAAAAATAATTTTCAATTCGGACCAGTAGTTCCTGAGATAAACAAATTCTTCAGCATTATAATAATATATAAGAATTTGGCGGTAAAAAAAATATTTTAAATTATCGCTATTTTTTGGTAGATGTTTTATCTAAACAAATAAAAACTCCTCTACCAAAAAGTCTTTCTTAAGAGTGTAATCACCAAATAAAACATTTAACTTCATTTTATATATATTATTATATTATATTCCTGATAACCTTAAATCACTTCCGCTTAAAAGATTTCGTAGGAGGGTTGTTAGATTAAACTTATTATAGCATAAAATAAATTATTATTTTGAAGATAAAATTAAGTAATAAATACATGTAATCAATCCGTACAAATATTATAAATGCGAAAGTAACTCTGTCTGTCTGTCTGTTACGCTTTCACACCTAAACCACTAAATCGATTTTGATGAAATTTTGTACAGAGATAGAGTAGATTTTGAGGAAGGACATAGGCTACTTTTTAACCGACTACATTAAAAAGAGGGTATGTTTTTACGCGATTAGTATATAAAAAAGCCTTTGAAAGTTGTCTGTATTATTAAAATAATACACGCGAGCGAAGCCGTGGGCGGACAGCTAGTATTGATATAGTTTGAATTTGATTAAAGAAGTCATGGCTGCCGGGAAGTTCGTTTCGCTGTTTCTTCTCTTGACTGGCTAGGTTTGGAAACGGTGGTAGTTTATGGTAGACAGTGTTAAAATAAGTCGGGTGTAAAATAGTATTTATAAATAATGAGATAATTAGTATATAATATATAGTTTAATAAATAATTATAAATGATTTTTTCAAATATTTGCACACCATTTTTAAGCAAAAACAGAGAATCATCAATAATGATTCACTAAAAAGTTGGAGATAATAAATAAATGCAACAACATGAAAATGATTTATTTGCCGCATGTGTGTGTTAAAAGGTTGTTACAAAACAAAGGTTTTTAATTATACCAATATATTCTACCACAATGTGGTGCGCAAATATTTTAACACAAATGCAAATATTTTAAAACTACTTATTATTATATACTAATTATTTTGTTATTTAGACCTGACATACTACTTCTACCTTAAACTACCATTATAAAAATTTACAATCGAATTGGGAAACTTTTCCTTTTTAAAAAGAAAGAAAAATTAAAAAATCACATCGTAATTAACATCATCTAACTGTTTGGTTTAACTACTTATATAATCTTCACGTCAAGTCCTTTGTGAGGTCGCAGATAGTATTGAGTACCAAATGTCACGACTCCAATTTACTTCATCGTCACCATCTTAGCGTTAGTCCCGGTTGCTCTCCACGCCTAAGCGAGGGAACCCAGGGTCCGCTTTTTTACTTTTTCTCCTCCACTTCATATGCTTTAACGCATCACTAGCAATGAATCCATTGGTACACTTGACTAATACAACAATATCCAGCCAGCGTGAAATTTAGTATCACTGATAACTTTCATAGGCCGCGTAAAACTCCTGTTTTAATGTAGTCAATTAAAAAATTGCATATGTTCTTCCTCGAGGTCAATTCTATCTCTGTACCAAATTTCATCAAAATCGATTTAGTGGTTTAGGCGTCAAATCGTTACAGACAGACAAGCAGACAGACGCAGTTACTTTTATATTTATATTAAACTAGGGATTTATTGCTGGATGACGTCTAGCAGTCATATTTGAAACAAAGTTAATAACTCTATTGTGTGACATGATCTGACATATCTAGTTCACTTTAAAAGGGCTACGCGTGTCACGATTTTAATTAATATACGAGTGGGTGCGGCTCGCATGCGCGTTTTTTTTGTTCACGGACAACATTAATTGCTATTATTTCCCCCCGTGTCACACGAAAGAGTTAATTGAACTAGGGGATATAAAAACCCCATCGCATCTGTAATCATCGAGTAGTTTAGGTTGCTGTTTTGTTTTACTATTGCTTAAGTTACTTATGAGTCGTGGTTATACTAGCACACCTCTGCAAATGCCTTCGGGGATAATAGGCGTGAAGGTACTTTTTTTAAGTTATTATTAGCTATGTAGGTAGGTACAACTTAAAAAAACTAAAAAAATAAGAAAATGTATCGCAACACCCATATTATTATGCCCGCATTGTTTCTTTGACGGGAGTTTTCAAAAAACAGTTATATTTTTTTACATTTAAATATTTTATTTACACGTGAATCAGCATTAAATAAAAATAATTGTTTAGGGTTTATAACTAAATGTTAATATGATACTTCTGTTTTGGAGTAATCGATTTTTTTGAGACTAACTTAAAAAAAAATATCAATACACCCATATCCCCCAAAAAGTAGATGAAAATACATATGCACTCACGATTAGCCGACGATGTTAAGCCCCACGATGCGATAAGTTGCAAGGGCACGAATCCCGGTTTTCAGAAAGTACTTAAATTAGAAAAATTAATTGGTACATGACGGGGTTCAAACCTGGACTACCTAAATGAAAGTCTAAAGCTCGCATCACTAGGCCATAGAGACTCCTATTTTTTATTTATTTAAAAATTTATGCTCAAAAAATGTGCAAAGGTGGACTTAATACTATACGACATGCTTTACCAGACAACTTAATTACATATATACATGAAGGGGTGCACAAAATGATTAAATAAGTATATTTTATGTTCATCAATAAAAATATAAACTTACACCTATGAATTTTAAATAAAAATATTATTAAAAAATCATAGTTAAAACAAACATACTTAACATATTATACATAAATAAATAAAATATAATATACACTTTACATAATGTAAAGATAATATAAACATACATTAGTATTATATTAAATATACTGCAAATATAATAACAAGGTATTACTGCCCTCATAGCAGTAAATAACATTATGGTTTCCTAAATTTTTATTGTGTACTAGTCACTCGTACTTGAGTAAGATCACAAGACACTTTTTGTCCTCCAAATAAGAAAACTAAAGTGGCAAGCGCCGGTGTCATAAGGAATAGAGAACACGTTACTTAAAGAGGTTTTCTTAACTATTTTCAGATAAATGTAGTTAAAAAGCTAGGAGTATTATTGCATATTATTGCATCAGGCTTTCTATTCAGGTTTCTAAGTGAAAGAGTAACTAACACCGATCCATACAAACTTATACTCGCGTTTATAATATTAGTAGGATTTAGCAGTATTTTGAAGTCGATAATTTGGATAAGCCTTTTTTTATATACAAAATGGAGTACAAATGCCTAAGTATGTATAATATATAAAAAAAGGCTTATCCAAATTATCGACTTAAAAAATATTGCTAAATCCTACTAATACTATAAACGCGAGTATAAGTTTATATGGATCGGTGTTAGTTACTCTTTCACTTAGAAACTACTGAACGGATTTGAACAACACTTTACAGTAAAATAGATTATACATCAAAATAACACATGGGCTACTTTTTATCGTCTACATTAAAAAAGGTATGTTTTTACGCAATGTGTATTATAAATCGTAAATGGCGCTTTGATAATTCACGCGGGCGAAGCCGCGGGGGGAAAGCCAGTTCAACATACGGCAACTAATAAACGCGCACCAACTAATGGTCTCTATTCTATAGGACAATTTGAATTTAATAATTGTGAAATTTGTTGAAATCAATTAAGCATTATTTGAAACGAGCTTGAATCAAATGTGAAAACAATTTCACGGGTAGACATGACATATGAATATTTATTATAGAAAAAAACATTTATTTGTACACTAAAAACGGGTCTAGTGATGAGAGGCAAAATAGCGAAAGGGTAAATGAAAATCTAGCGTTTAAACAGGAGACCTTGCAACCTTAGAAATGCCCAATGCAACTTGATTGAAACCTTAAGTATCTCAACAAGTTAGTCAATTCACGCATTCCGATCATTTTCAGCAAAAAAACTGACTTCAACATAATTATTTCGTCGTCTTTTTTTTTGTTAATAAAACATGCAACTCAAAATTTATATGGAATTACCTCTAAAAAGGTCTGGGTAACCAACATACACAAAATAAAAAAAAAACATTTAAACGAATTGTGATCATCCAATTTTTTGTGCAAGCGACTTTTAAAATAAAAAATTATCATAAAAAAATTGAAAAAAAGGTTGCAAATACATTACACCAAATTGTTCAATTACATAAAAATAAATAAATGTAAAAATATAATTGTAAGATTAGCTAGAAATATAATATATAAATTAGAAATTATGAATTAATTTATGAGGAATATGGCGCTGAGTACATTGGCCAAACAGGAAGATCTTTCTTGACTATCATCAAGAAGGATCAAGGAACTTCTAAAATAATGACGTTCCAGAAAACATCAACGGGCAGAGGGTTATACACTTAACCCAGATACGGATTTTTGGTTCAATGTTTCCGTTACAAGGGAAATAGACTTAACATAATGGAAGCCTTGGCAATAAATTTTAAAAAAATCCCGGAATTTTTAAGTGACCACCTGAACTTAAACACCCCTCTTGAATATTCTTCGATAAATTTGATTTTATTTAATTACAACATATTTAATTTTTCCACTTTACCCTAAAAACGGAGCGCCTAAAAATGGCGACTTTAAAAACATTACATGCATGTCTACTTAAAAATATCACTTTACCCATATTCCCCGAAGCTGCAATAGGCGGAGGGTACTGACTTATGAAACTACCACTAGCCGACGACATGACGAACCTGGATTGTCACCATGTTGGACATGTCTACTTTATAAAAATAAGGGCTTGGCCAGAACAATATGGCTGGCATATTGTTTTGAATGACATAAGTAATTAACTGGAGAGTATGGCACATGATGTCTGCCATATTCAGGGCTTTAAAAAATAATCACCTACATCGAATCGTATTGATATTACTTTGTGATGTTTGGTTTAATCTTATATCAGTTTTTCACCAGGAATCAGACTATTAAAATTAATGACATAGGTATGAATAAATAAGTGAATACTAATTGTATATTACAATACTGTTACGCAATGGTGAAGGAATGTTCTCGAAAAAGAACGCTACGGTAGTGTACACAAATTAATCTCGAACAAACAAACATAAATCATTCAAAAATATTACTTATTTTTACGTGAAGTTTACGTGTTTAAGGGAACAGTACCCGGATGACCGAGATTTGCTAGGTGTTTTGTTAGTAGGTACCTCATATTTATTTGGAGTTGTATTTGACATTATTTACAACGTTTATCTTGTTTCTGTAGTGCTTCCAGTAACAGTTTTCTCACAAAAACAAGGAACTCAAAAAAAAGAAATAAAAGAACCAAACGGACTGGGTTTTGAACCTGGGTTTCAGCGTATTAAGCCGCCGGATTTCCCAACTGAGCTGCTCTAATTCTGAAAATATTGGCGACACTTAGCTTTGTATTGTAATGATATAGGTTTTCATTTCATAAAAACACGATTAATAAAAGAAACCTGAACATAAAACCTAGCTAGATCGATTTATCGCCCCCGAAACCCCCTAATACAAAATTTTAAGAAAATCATTTTAGCCGTTTTCGAAATCGCAGATATATACAAGAATTGCTCGTGTAAAGGTATTAGATTCCATTCTTGAGAAGAGTCGGCCGTGCGAGAGTTTTCTGGAAATATCGATGAAGTATATAAGGGCGATCTCGACGTCGTGGCAGTTCATTTCAAGATTTGAAGCGGGAGAATCTGTGTCTCAAAGTATTTTTAAGAGCTATATTGTGTTATAGCAAGATTTTTATGAATTGCCTAAAGTGTTTTTATTATCTGTACGTGAAGAAGATATTGTAGAAGTAATAATTAAATATTGTCACTGGAACACACCATAACAGCTATTTATTAAAAAATAATGGAAAAGATTTTAATTATTTTTCTTAAGTTACTTTAAAAGTTTTTTTATTAAATGTTATATATGATGTCCCAAACTTTTATATCTATTTTAGTACTAAGTGAATTTATGTAAACTTAATCCTGTCTTAAGATTAGTTCTTTATTTCACTAGAATAACCCACAGCATTATAAAATGTTGTTTGTTCTAGCATATATTTGTAATTAGCGATAAGACCACCTTTGTGTACATTTTTTATTTTAGCTTCTACAATTTTAATTTAAAAAATCAAATATAACATTGTAGGTGCATAAATATATGTATATTTCCACCTTTATGAATATGGGGGTGACGATATTTATTTTTGTATTTTACTAAATCAAAATGTTTATTAACAAAAACTCCCTGCTCACAAAAATGCGGAAGGTAACAAAATTAAAGCTGCTGACTTTGAAATGCTAAATTCGGCCCTGATTTTTTTAATTAACTAATATTCCAACTCTTATATTTCCCTACATTGAAGCAAAATTTACCAACCCTTCTATATTTTTCCTTTATTAAAAAAACAGATAAAGTAAACAAAATCCCAACATAATGTGCTTATTGACTTTAAAATAAAAATACTCTCAAAGAGGTTTCATTAACATAATATGTTAATATAAGCTTTTCACTCAGATAAAATAATATTTGCTTTCGCCAACAATTGTTAGAGATTGAGAGATACCTTGACCCTTTATTACATATGTAAAACCATTAGGATTTATGTATCAACTGACTGTTACCTTCAGCTTCACAAGTATTAAAAAAGTTTAGCTTTTCAACATGTTTTCGATATTTCGAGTTTTGTGGAGAATAAGAATTTCGACGTGAAATACGCCTTTTTATTTACACTATTATATATTACGGACAGCGAAGTCTTTGTAATAGGGTCCTGTTTTACCCATTTAAATAATGTTTTCCTCTAGGTAAAATATTTTTCGTTTTTCGTAATATTCCAAAAAGTACTAAACCAATTGCCATGGGACGACCATTGAGCTATGTTAAACTCAACACACAAATAAGTAATAGTTTTAAAAGTCCGGTTGAAAATAATTATTTTCTCGCAGTTACATTTGTTGATAGTTATTCCTAGGAATGTAGTGAATTCTACTAGGTCCGATTTATTTCCTTTGAGTTGTGCATTGTTATCTAAGTAAATTCTTACATTAGGCGTAGAAATTTTAATACTTTGTTTTTATTTTCACTAAAAAAATTGTTTACATTAAACCGGCATACAAATTTCGAAATCGCATTGTCCGTTTCGTCATACTTATCCAGTTGCCTTTTCTCTGTAAATAACAGTGAAGTGTCATCCGCGGACAATAGTATTTCATTTTTATCTCTTACTTTGTAAGGTAAGTCATTGATGTATATTTAGAACAGAAGTGGTCCCAGACTGGAACCGTGAGGGACACCCATTTAACAGCAGCCTCTACCGATTTTGTACCATTAATCTCAACCTTCTGAATTCTCCCACTCAAATAAGAAAGGAAGATATAGTGCTTTATTTCTGATTCCATAATGGCTTAGTTTCCTGATCAAAGTATCATGATTAACACAATCAAATGCCTAAGACAAGTCACAGAACACACCAAGTACTTCATATGCGTCCTTCCAGCCTTCAAAAATTTGTAAAACAAAACTACATTAAAAAAAATAAAGCAATTTTTTATAAAATCATAGGAAGGCATTTGACCGCCCGGTTTTCACCTTTGATGTTATGTGCCTATGCGATCGAAGGTGGAATATTTCTTCCCAGAAACAGCCTATTCACTCTAGCCTTAAACATGGCTAAATTATATTATTAAGGGCATACACTTGCAGGCAGCGAACTCCACTCCTTAGCCGTTCGCATTAAAAAAGTACTTCGTACATATAGCTGGTATATTCCGATTTGAAGTACCACCTGACCCTGGAAAGAATGCCCAACTTTTTTGCAGCGGTTTTTGCTTTGCTTTGATTCGATGTATTTCCCGAAGTTGGTTGAGTGGTAGTTCAACTCCGAGAAGCTGTAAGTTATCAATTATTTCTACAGACATTTCCGAAAGTCAGAGCCAGGTGGAGGGGATCCGTTTAGTAGAAAAGAGACACGCCTTTGTCCTGGTAGAAATTAACGTTACCAGATTGGTATCGCCTCAATCGGAAACCGTCTTGAGGGCAACGTCTACACGCTTAACCAAATTCTCTCGATAAGTCCGAATATCTTCTGTAGCGGCCTTTGCACTTGCCATGTCAAAATTTAATAATGTATTTGTCAAAATGTAATAACATCAGCTGATTAAGTATACTTTTTATAAATCTTTTACTCAGGGTAGGCAGAAAGGAAATAGATAACTGGAGGGATCACATGAACTTCCAGATATTTCAAACAGAGTTACAATCTTACTCAGTTTCATTAATTCATCGAAAACTCCATGAGATACAGCGATTAAATATTTTAGCTAAATATAGAGTAATAACTTTTATCACTGAAGAATTCATTTCTAGAGATTGCCCCATAATTCAAATGTTTTTTAATGCTTAAAGTATTCCGTAATATATTCCTTCAGCAATAATTCTGCGGTATTAGAGATGAGCTAAAAGCTTTAGGTATTTTCTGCTGCAACAGTGAAGAACAGGTGAAGAATTTTTCATTGCGATGCAGATGTCGCAATGGAGCTTGAAAAATTCTTATATCCTTTATGTTCTTTATGTCCTATGTCCTTTATCCTATATCCTTTATGTCTAAATTATCAATCTTCAAATTATATTCATCATTAACATTTCTATTTTTTCCATTTTTACAATCATATTTTTTAAATACATCAACTTAACAATATCACAAACCTTTTTCAATATTTTTTACTTATTCTCTAAATACATTTTTTTTTCATGATATTACTCAAATAACCTTTTTTTACTTCTATAAATTACCATTGTTGTCTATTCACTAAAACATCTACGATTTGTATTTACTGAATTTTTTTTAGGTTAACATGCCTGAGTGTGCACGGTTTAAGTAAAATTACACAAAGAATTATACATTGAGTTTCGATCATCATGATATAGCAACGTTAGTAATTTTTTCCATTAAAACATTTTTTAATTTTTTTAAACGACTAGCATTAACAGGAACAAAAATTAAATCTGTTGTTTGGGCGTCTTGTAAAATTGTTGGTGACTTAAATAGTAATCGAAAATGGTCTAAATCTATCTCGTTAATAATTGATTTATGTGTGTGTGCTACAATTGCGACTTGTATTGACAATATTGTCAATACAAGTCGCAATTGTAGCTGTTATTCTAATGGGCTCAAAGAATTAGGCTTTCCACTCGACCGACGAGGCGATCAAATCCTTACACTATAGATCCACTAATAAAATTCATTCATTCCAAACATTTACGTAGACGAATATACGGTTTTTAACATATTTTCTTTTAATATCTGTCATTCTCCAAATGTTCTAACCAACGAAGCATGCGTTTCCCACAAAGGATATTATTACAAGGATACAAACATTTATTCTAAAAGATTTAAGAAACACACGAACCCCATAACAAAGAAAATATGTTTAGGAATGCGTAAAAATAGATTCAGCCCTTATAGCAGTAAATAGCATTATGGTTCCGTAAGTTTTTATTGTGTACTAGTCACTCGTACCTTGAGTAAGTTCACAAGATACTTTTTGTCCTCCAAATAGGAAAACTACAATGACAAGGGCACACATTACTTAAAGAGGTTTACTTTACTATTTTCAGATAAAAATGTAGTTCAAAAGTTAGAAGTACTATTTAATCGTAACAGACTTATTAATAAACTTTTTTTACAAAAACCATAAAAGTATTCCACACTATTCAAGCATGAGATGAAAAATCCTATTCTCGCATAGGGAACCCTTGCGTCAGTAGGGCTAAACAAAAACAGACAAAAGTTCCAAAAATAATAAATATATACATATCTTTAAATACACCACCATCATCATCATCATCACCATCACCACCAACACCATCATCATCATCATCATCTCGTTAACAGATCATCTCAGACTGGAGGTCATTCGGTCTGCGAAGCTATTTATTGGCTACTTTTTACCCCATTTATATATATGTAGTATCATTTATTTGAGGTTTGACAAATTTAAATTCTAAGCTTAGCTATATAGTCTAATTTTATATTTTTTTTCGGTTTGAACATCGTTTACAGACTGCCTTGAAATTTGTGCTATAGAAATACTAACTCGGTTGAAGCATGATAATGTCATTGCTACCCACGCGGACGGAGTCGTGGGAAACAGCTCAACTTTAATAAATTGGTTGAAATAAGACAATATTTATTCAATATGCCGGAAAATTTTTCACCACCCGTTTTTCCACCAATAGCGCTTTTGATGGAAAGCCCATTGGGAGCTTTCAATTGAAAACGCCGCCAAACCCCTTGAAGCTATCACAAAACAATGTATCGTGGCATCGTCCTTCTATATTAGATCTACAAAAAAAACTCACGATGTATATTTTAACAATAACTTACTGTACAAACGGTAAACAATTTCGCGTTTTACATTTATATCATAATGTACAGCTTATATCTTTCAGTGACAATTCGCTGCATTTAAAATTTGTAATATCTTCAAATATAATTATTCAAATCTCAGGCTGTAAAGGGCCATATCTATATTAAATGTACAATGTGTTTAAGATAACTTAATTGGATGAGGATTAATACTGTATTGCTTAAAAACATTTCGTAAGTACCTAAGTCATTATTTCCAGTAAAAAGTAAAGAATAAAAAGTGGTTATTGTAGGTTATACCTAAGATATATAGACATATGGCATCGCGGACTTTTCTGTAGAACGTTTTAAAATGTATAATATACCTATTGTAGTACCTTATTTTGAATTATCTCATATGGTCTAGCCAGCGTTTGCAACGTAAGAGCAATAAAAGGCGCTTATTCACGACTCTTCATTAGACATTTCAAAAATATCAGTGTTTCCATTCTATATTATGCATGTGTTATACATTAAAGCCTTTCTCTTTATCACTCTATGTATTCAAAGAAACTGGATCGAAAGCAGATACGTAATTTTAAAGAAATTGTTCATAGTGACAGATAGACAGGAGGAAACAACTTTGTTTTATAAAATGTAGTGATGTAGCAATTATAGTATAAAATATTTGTTGTTAGTATATATATTTTTATCTGGTAGTACTAGCTCGGTTAGTATTTAAAAAGTTTTTGAATTTAATTCGCCCTCGGGAGTCGGGCTAGAAAGAATACAGAATCGACCTAAATAACTCAAGCTTTCTTTACCCAAGATAAGAGTGAACTTATGAAGTCTGTGTAAAGTTTTTTAACCAACTGTTTTAGTTAGGATGTAAGGACCTATCATATATCCTTGTAAAAACCATACTCCGATTGCCTATCAGTAATGTGATTTAGATGTGGCCCGATTTTTTAATTTTTTTTAAAATCGTTCCAGTAGTTATTGAGCCTCAAATTACAAACAAACAAACAAACAAAAAATATTACCTCTTTATAATATTAGTTTAGATAAATATTTTTGCCAATATTCAAGTTTTTATTAATAAAATTATTTCTTTAAAAGTAGTATTTTTGAAATTCCCTCGCAAATTTCGAAAATGCAACGCCATGACGTGACGTCACGGTCAACCCCAAATCAATTATTGATATCCTTATTTTTGCATACTTGGGAAACTATATACTTCTCAGTGGTATTTAAATCATCCGAAAATTATGATAGTTTGGATATTTTTTTAGCTTATTTATCACTATTATCTAAGTGTTATATTTTTTTTCAGTTACCTATGTAATTTCTTGAAGTATTGTTATAAAAACATGCATATTCCTTATTCTTTTACTGCCCGTGCTATTAAGCCGTGGAATTACTTATTATATAGCTAATATTCGTGCCAGTGAAACATTATTTCACATTAAAAAGCTTCTTAAAGATCATTACTTGTCACTTACTTGATCTTTTTTCTTTTAATTTTTTTTGTTTAATCGTCATTTTCGTACATTTTTTAAATTACATTTTTTACCATTATGTGTATACGATTTTTACCTTATTTGTGTATATATAATATTTGTGTGTAATTGTTTAATTTTATAAATGTTTAATGTCCCACCTTATTGTACACCAAGTAGTTTACGTTTTTCTCTATATTTTTTTCTTTCTTTTTTACCAGCTGGTAGAAATCTCGTTGGAGATAAGCTCGCCCTTTGTACTATAATATATTTAAGTGATTGTTTTTTATTTTGTTTTATGTACTTTATTGTGTTAAATAAATAAGTAAATAAGAACACCAACATCGGGCTATGTCCATTTTAAGCCAATTATGTTTCAACTGTTGCTCGTAGTCTCGTCCGCGTTTTAAAGGTTTTAGATCTTTCACTCTTTGAATGTGAAGGCTGACTTGAATACAAATATTTTAATTATTAAACTCGTTGGAAGTTTCATTGTAATGTATTAATCGAGTTTTTTGTCTCATATTTACAAACAACACAATTCGCCTCAGTGTTCGAGTGTCGGACGACTTGACGCACGAGATTCTGTATTCGATTCCCGATAAGGCAACTTATTCTTATATTTTTTCACTTTATTTAAAAAACGTAACAAGTTTTCTCGTCACACCATGGTACCTAGTATCGTCGGCTAATCAACGGTGCATATCTACCTCTGCCTACCATTTCGGAGATATACACGTGACTATATTTATTTTTCAATTTATTTTGTAATAACACAACCATTAGAAATTACTTGATTTTCTTTTTATTTAGACACCAATTTGTGCAATTAAATTGTTGAAATATTTTTTAGGGTTCCTCAGGTGAATGAAAAACCTTATAAATTCAACATTTCTGCCTGTACAGTCGGTATGTCCCAGTAGTATTCTGTCAACTATACAACTAAGTTTCTTGCCGACCAACAGATGTCGCTTCAGATCGCGGTAACATCAAATAAAAAATGTTAGAACTTTCCATGAACCATTATTCTTCAAAAGTTGATCGTTGAAAAGATAGACTAATCATAATGGGTGTTCAGTTTGGCAGTTCAATCTTGAAAACCCAGACACTTAGATTTTCGTACACATAATGTTAATATACCTAGATATTGCTATCTCATAGCGTAGAATTCTTATCTTCAACTTGGTTGTACCAATAGCGCAAAATCTTATTCTACTCGATACGTACTTTAATCAATATTATACGATATATTGCCCGCGGCTTCATTCGAACTGACAAACGATTTTAAATATTAGCTCGAGTTCATTACGTAAGAATGTATAAAATATTAGCGACCCACCCAGGCTTGGCACAGGTATACCTATACATGCTGAGCGGCGAGATGGTCATCGTGAGGTTTTTAGTCGGTAGTTTGCGACATACCCCCGTATCATAAATGGATTTTCCTCACGAAAAAAAAAGATATACCTATACATAAAAACCTTCCTTTTGAATCATTCTATCTGTTTAAGAAAACTTCATCAAAATCCGTTGCGTGGTTTTCAAGATTTAAGCATATATGTACAGAGAAAGCGACTTTGTTTTAAACTATGTATATTGATTAGAAAACTTTTAAAAAAATAAATCTAAACTGTAGTTAGATTCATCTTTTTACTTATTAATTTACTCATACTGTCGGCTAACCATAGTACCTCTGTCTACCCTTTCGGGGATGTAGCGTGACGTTATTTACTTTAATATATTCACAAGGTATAGTGACCAATGGAAAAGGGATTCATTAGCTATGTATCAAGTCTTCCAAATTCTTTTTGAGTTGAATATTTAATTTATTAAAGAAGTACCTCCACGCCTATTATTCCCAAAGTGGTAGGCAGAGGTGTGCTAGTATATCCACGACTCGTAAGTCCAGTAGCACGATTAGCCAAGGTGCTAGGGCGCATGATGTAATCAGTGACAAATCCGTCGTCATAGCGGACTCAGATCCCGTTTTTCTTCCGTACTTGAGATAAAAAAAACACATTCGTTCTTAGCGGGGTTCAAACCTAGACTATTGTATCGGAAATACGAAACACGTAGCACTAGGCGACCGAGGAATCAAGATCAAGTACCTTGGATAATACCTTAATGTGGAGACGTTTTGTCTTACCTATCTTTATTATCCTGCGGGTCTATATTGCGTTCGCTCGTAATTGCCCCACATATAAGGCGCTCTTTGCGTTTTAAGTGAAATGGATGCTTAGACGCAAAACGCCGAATAATGTTGCGTTGAAAGCCTCGTTAAACTGGCGTACCTCATACTGAATGCAAAAGGAACTTGAATAGTTCCATGTAATTTCTCAGTAGAAATAATCCTGAGATTTTGGACATTGTGAAACTACTGCGAAGTTTTTAAATAATCGCTTTTCATGGATGATACTCTTGTATCTTATTGTTATAAACAAATCCGTCAAGTGCGAGTCGGACTCGCGCACGGAGGTTTATCTATAAAAACGGCAACATAAATCGTCATCTGTGAAAATTTTGACTGTCTAGCTGTGACGGTTCATAAGATACAGCGTGGTGACAAAAACACAGACAGAAGGACATCGGAGTCTTAGTAATAGGGTTCCGTCTTTACTCTTTGGGTACGGATCCCTAAAAATGACTTACAATAAGTGGTTGTTATTTTATATAGCAACGTATCTATATATTATACGAGTATATGTGGCATCGTTTTGTAATAAACTACGAAAGAACCGATTACGATGCGGTTTTCTTTTGAAGTTTAATTCGATGGAAAAACTTCTTAGCTACAATTACTAATACTGGCAGTCCTAAACGATATGATACAAAAACTGAAGATGATTATTTGCAGTTTCAGTATGCTTAAATTGTACATCTAAACAGTTTTCTTCGAATATTTAACACCCGTAGCCGCCGACAATAAATACCATTTTCCTTAAGAATGATTATCAGGTGAAATGAGTAGGCTGAAACGTATACGCTAATACTTAGGTTTTTTAGTATTCTTAAGATCGTAACCGAAGCATCTTTAGGAAAACTCTACTCCAAGAGTGTAGAAAATCCTGCCAAAAGACAGCAGTATAGTGCCACTACTATCGCACAATACAACTGTCTTTTGGCAGGATTTTGCAAAATAATAATTATGTTTTTGTTTGAATATGGAATTGCAAAATAATCTGATTCAATTTTTTCAAAGATAGGAAGGTATGTAGGAATCATGACACTTGGCACTCGATACTCTCTGCCTACCCCGCAAGTAAACTGGAATGATGATATGTATTTTCAGTGTCAAAAAATGTTAAAGGAGAAAATGCAAAAAAATGTTGCGTTGAGTGCTTCATTAAGCTGGCGTACCTCATAGTAAATGCAAAAAGAACCCTGAATAGTTTAATGTAGTTTCACAGTAGAAATGAACGCTTAACATCATTAGACTTAAAAACTACTGTGAAACTTGTGTCCCAGTTTAAAAATGTAAATGACGCCTGCTTAGACAATGCACGTATATTTTTCAATGTTGACTTAATTTGTAACATTATGTTCTCTTGATAGTGGTATGCAGGGAGAACTGATACAAACTTTATGTTTTATTATTATATTTTTTATAGAAGAGGAGGAAAATGGGCAAATGGGTCACCCGATGGTAAGTGATCACTGCCGCCCACAAACACCTGCAACACCAGGAGTATCAAAGATACATTTTCGACCATTTAGGAATAAGTATGCTTTTTTTGAAGGTTCCTAAATCGCATCCGTATTACGACACTGGTACTTTGTTTCACATAACTATTGTACAAGCAAAAAATACCTTAGGAATCGCTCGGTTGAGGAGCGTCATACAATAATTAAGGTGATAGTAAGTAGGCTTGGAATTTTAAGCTTTGTCACGATGTCCTAACGTGAAATTCAGCAGCAGTTATCAAACTAAACAACGCATAGTAAGTGTGTTATAAGACATAATACACATAAAATCATTAAAATGTAGCGTGAATGAAAAGCGCCAAATAATTCCGCGTCCCTTATTTAAAATATTTAGTCACACCAGAACGAAATATTCGTATTATTTCACAAACGAAATAAATTTCGTCAGGATTTCGAAACATTTTATGAAACTTCTATCGCTTGTTGTAATAAAAGGGTGACATGTAATGAATTTGTTTCTATCACAATACAATGCGATAACGGTTGGCTGTAGGTACCTTACGAGATCTGGTTGACTTTCCAAGACCAAGTTCCTCCTATCCGAGAGTGATGTCGAGTTTTCGAAACCAACGTGGTTGTATGAAGAGTGTAATGAATGGGGCTATTGACACTTAATACTTTCTGCCTACCCCGCAAGAGACTAAGCGTGAAGGTATATTTTTTGTGACAGCATCAAGGTATTATAGAAATAGGACGAGTGGGTTTTAAGGACACTTAAATATTTCAAACGCTTAAAATTATTTTTGACGTAAATTAGAAATAATTTGTGAGTAATTAATTTTGTTTGTTTTTAACGTTCTGCAAATAGAATATTTTAAGTTTTACTACATAAAATTATTTTTAAGACATCGAAATAAAATTATCTCATCAAAGTCTATTTATTTATTAAATCTATCTACTAAATCTGTATTTCCCTTGGTTATCACCAAACGTATCATGTGAGAGTATACATATTCAATTCCCAGGTCGGGCAACATTTCTTAAATGTATTTCAGATTATTCTGAGTAAGCATGACATTGCCTGGATTCCATGAAACGAAAAACTGTAAAGAAAATGTCAAGAAACGTAGAGAAAAAAACTTTATTTCTTATTTAGATCCAAACTGTCATCAGTTGTCAATGTCAGGCAGTGTGAAGTTCACCGCGTCAGCTAGTTTTTTTTTAAAAGTATTACGTAACGCAATTCATGAAGACTTTTGACCCCCCTCACCCCCATGTAACGTGCCGTAACTTTATTATGTACGAGGGGTACATAATCCCTCCTCCTCCCAAAATGTTACGTAACACCCAAATACGCATTTTTATCTATAAAAGTCACAACTGTTCGAATCCCCCTCCTACCCCTGTAACGCATCGTAACGTTTTATAAAACCCCCTTCCCCCCAGATCGTTTTATATAATACTTAAAAGCTCCCTTAGCGACATCACTTCTACTGTGAAATTATAGCACTATATCGTATTTGAAAACTAGGTACTGTCAAACTTTATCACTCTAATAGGGCAGACGCATTTTTGACTTTTTTAAACGAAATATTTGTTATAGATGTAAAACAGATAAACAATATTTGTACATGTATTATAACAAAAAATACATAATAAAAAAAATACAAAAATCAGGCTTGCCTCTGACAAGAAATGTCTTACACCTAACCAAAGAAAGAAAAAAAAACAAATAGAAAGAAATAGGTATTGTAGAATAATATATAATAACATATTTAATAACAACAAAATATAAAATAAAGTAATAACAATTATGTAAATAGTAAACAATAGTTTTTAGTTATATATTTTCTACAAACAATTGTTTTATATGCTAATATCGTTGTTTTAAGTTTTTCATTAAAATATATTACCTTAGAAAGATGCAAAATACAGTTTCTCAACAAATTTATATTTTCACAGTAAAAAATAACGTAATATTAGCTGAAAATTCAATTCTGAAAATTATGTTGGGTGAAATGTTTTATAATGTTTCGACTGCCTCGTTGGTCGAGTGGTTAGCGTTCACGCCTAACCATATCGACTAACCGCGAGGCTCGGATTCGATTCTCAACGGGGGCAGACATTTGTGTGATGAACGTTGATGTTCGTATTTTCGGGACTGGGTATTAATTTAATTTATTCTAGTATCTATTTGAGTATTTCTATGTATTAATATCATTGACTAATTAATTTGCAAACTTTGGGAATTGATCAATAATTTGTGTGATTTATCCAGTAATATATAATGTTGTTTAAATACTATCAAATACTTTTTTGTTCTAAACATGCTAACGTGAGGCGAAAGACGCTTATAGATGTATACATCAGTGTCGTCTCCGGGCTATGTGACACTGACACAATATGCCTCGTTGCCAGACACACGTCTCGTTACCACTGACACCCGTCTCGTTGCCACTGACACACGTCTCGTTGCCACTGACACACGTCTCGTTACAACTGACACCCGTCTCGTCGCCACTGACACACGTCTCGTTGCCACTGACACCCGTCTCGTCGCCACTGACACACGTCTCGTTGCCACTGACACATGTCTCGTTGCAACTTACACAAAAATTTTGTTAGTAGCAGTGTTAATCACTACATAATATAAAACAAAGTCGCATTCTCTGTCCCTATATCCCTATGTATGCTTAAATCTTTAAAACTACGCAACAGATTATGATGCGGTTTTCATAGATAGAGTAATTATTCAAGAGGAAGGTTTTTATGCATATAACATGTAAACATGTATGTGCGAAAGCTGAAAATTCGGACATGCATTGCAAATCAAATGATTTGGTATACGATAAATATAATACTGACTCCGGTTTCGTAGACTCACCGTTAGATGTCAATTCCTTCAAATAGGCGAAAGTTGACACTGGCAAAAAAGAATAACCGACCCAAGCTCGGTCACCCAGATACTTATAAGTAATGTGTGGAAATTTTTTTTTTCATTTACAAATAAAAGAATATGTGAAAGTTTCACCATGTGCCTAAGATGAAAAATATAGATTTTTCAGTCAGGTATTTTTTCCATTCGTAACGGAATAGCTCCCTAATACTACACTGGTATTTATAGATAGACCATAATTACGTATTAAATACCTTCTTAATCGTTAAACAAACTTTCTTTATGGATCACAAAGTGCAAAATGTTGTTTCTTTCTATACTTCATTAAAAATGGAAATAACATTATTACTTAAGTTTAGAAAAAAAAATACCGGTAAGTCGAATTCGCACACCGAAGGTTCCGTAACATTATCTCTAAAAACGGCAAAAAAATCACAGTCTTTGTATGAGAGCACTCTTTATTTCTATTCTGTTTTAAGTATTTGTTGTTATAGCGGCAACAGAATTACATCATCTGCTAATATTTCTACTGTCTAGCTATCACGGTTCATGAGATACAGCCTGGTGACAGACAGACGGATAACGTATTCTTAGTGATAGGGTTATGTTTTTCACCTTTTGGGTACGGCACCCATTAAACATTAAGTTTCTTTTAAAAATATTAGAGAAAAAGCCAGATTATTTTATGTAGCCATAAAATATTAATATGTTATGGGATAAAAGCGAATAAGCAAATCTGATATTACGAGACAACTGTAGCGTATAAATATCATGGGTGCTGTAGATGCGTGGTTTTCCTGTGTAAGAGCTGATAGTCCTGATGTGGCTCCGAACTAGAACACGACAATACGAGAAGTTGCGGGAAGGTAAGGCGGTAAATCCCTATCCGTGCGATTGCGGCACTCTACTACTAGTGGTCTTTTAGTAGTGACCCAGTTAACCTATGTTCGCCTCATACCAGATGGTCTATTCTACTCAAGGGACTGCGAAAAACAGGAGGAAAAACATGAATGATATTTAGAGTATTATCTCTGAATTTCATTATTTGCTAGTAAGAAAAAACATCGTCACGCCTATATCAATGATAGGGTAGGCAGAAGTACTTATGGACCCACAATTGACCAAATGACATGTACCAAATCTGTCGCCATATTCAATCCCCGGGAAAGTTATATTTTTCAGATAAATTAAATTTAACTTATAAGAACAAGTCACAATAATCGAACCTGTGACCTGAGTCAAAGTTAGACACCGACTCCATTCGACCATAGAGGCGATATAATAACAAAATTATTCTCGATTGTTATTGTATTATTTTCGGGTTTCATTTATTGCTTGTTTTTGGTTCACATTTTGTCTATGGCATCTAGAGGCCATATTGTCTTTTGTCATTAGGGGAACCGAAAACTTGTTCGCTGTCTTATCCTATTATATTGTTTAAAGACGTATATTGTTCTGTTGGATTATATTTAAGGATATAAATAATGTACTAATTAGCTATATTTATTTTTACTTAATAATTAGCTGGGCCCGAGAGATCGTCCACGTATTTATTTAGGTTATTTTTTTTTAATTTATACATTTCTAAAATAGAAGTAGTAGCCTAGACCATTCTTTATTACATCAGCTGTATGCCAGGGAAAATTCCATCAAAATCGGTCCAGCCGTTTCAGAGATTAGCGGGTACAAATAGACATGCATACATACATATAGATAGACAGACAAACAAAAAGTAATAAAATTGTATAATATATTAGTACTGTATATTATGTACATTGTAAACATACATATATATTTATTTATTTGTATAGATAATCAAGTTAGATTTATTTATTTTAATTTAGATCAATTTTAAATAAGTGGGGCATTATTTATACTACTTACTTTGTGGCATTATCTAAAACTGTAGACGTACTGTATAAAGGCAGTTCCAACCTTAGGAAGTGTTAGTTACATAAAAAATCCCTTTTTAGTATGAATCAGGACTCAAACCCGGTTCCATAATTTACAACATTACCCAACAAATCAGTAAAGATATCATCAGTGTGTCCTTTTGAAACAAAGAATTGATAAAAAATATTTTTGCTAAAAGTCCTTTTAAAGCTAAAAAAATGAGTAAAAGTATTTTAAATTCAAAAACAAATGAACAGTAAACAAGATAATTCGCTTAACAGTCCCTTTAAAACATAATTAATCAAAGATTTAAAATAGATAATTCGCTTAACAGTCCTTTTCAGCAAACCAAACAAAGATTAAAAAAGATAACTTGGTTACAAATCCTTTTGAGTGACTGTGCTTTGACATAAAATAGGAACAGAGAATAAAAAAAATATAGATAAATATTATGAATTAAGAACGGTTGGGCAGAATTACATAAATATGCACCAACGATTAGCCGACGATATTAGTTCCCATGATGCGACAGGTAGCAAGTTCGCCATATCGGTCACTAAGCCAACCATTGGCCGCATTATGTTTTTCAAATAAGAAAAAACTCATAGAAAAAGTTTTCTTTCTAGGAAATGGAATCCAGCAATAATGCGTAATAAAAAAGTAACAATTAGCTTAACAGCCCCTTTAAAGCAAAATGAAACAAAGAACAAATAAAATCAAGTTAAATAGTTAAAATTGAAACACAAAATTCTCACCTAAATTATCAGAGAATGTAGAGGTAGGCCCCCAAACCGCCACGAGGGCCAAAATTGCAGGTATCGTGCACATTTTCACACACAAGAGTCACTTGTCACTTTGTTGTTATAACTACATATTACACTTATTAATGTCTAACAAATATTTTCCACATATTACGTTCATTATCTCCAAATGTCAGTTTAAATGTCACATTATGTTACACTATCTCGCATTGTTAACATAAAAAAAACACTAGGACAATAATAATAAACATAAATAAAGATTAATTACATATCATAAAACTTTAATAGCTTATATTAAAGCATAAAAAAGGGGAAAAAGACAAAAACATGATATTTAAAATTGTATAATCAAACATGAAAAATACGGCGTAAAGTAAAAAGTTAATTTTTACTATTTATAAAAGTAAATACACACGAAATTAACTAATAACGCAAAATACTTTTGTATTATTAGTTTTCAGAGTTACTTTAGAGTAACGAATAAACAAAATATTTATTAAATATACAAGTTTACATAAATGCATACTAATATGAACAAAATACTTACATTTACTCGAATATTACACACTCAAAAGCTAATATAAAAATAATTAATCCCAATCTCACACAAAATAAAAAATCCAAAGAAAAATAGAACAACTGTGTCAATTAGACATTTGTAAACAAACATCAAAAATACGCACCATGTTTCAAATAAAATTCCAAATTTAAAACTCGTTCCTCACATTGTTTGAAAAAAGAACGCAATTTAAATCCAATTAAAATGTTAAAAAAAGGGGTTCACAGCACCTGTAATAGGGTGCGCACGCGGCCTAGCCCACGTGATACAACGCGTGGTAAAATATGTCCGTCAATTCGAAACGTGTGGCTACTTTCACTCCGGACGTTCGACTGACGCGAGGTTACCTAAGCCCTTATTCACTGGACAAGCGGCCAACCCCATCAATTTGCTTGACGTTTCAATGAAACCTTTTTTCCCTGGTGGGTAATTATATAGCCCTTATAATTAAGAAAATGTGGCGTCGGAACAAATTATAATTTAACGAAAGACTTTCTTTTGAGATATTAGAGTGATTCCACTAAAAAAATGCAAGGAAGTTTTAATTAAGTTTTAATTAGAAATAGTAATGAGGTGATTTCGTATTCGGTTTAGAAGTTTCAACAAAACGAACTAAGCTAATTAAAACAAAATATCCTCCTATCTTTCATATACATTCTGTACTGGAATTGATTATATTTAATTTTCGCCAACGCGTTTGCCCGTATGGGATTTATCTATTTTTTGTACAAAATTTATACCTTTTTTAACGAATATTTAATCAACAAGGTCAATATTAATTTCATTTATTATAAACAACTGTTGTACGCAGTTTTGTTCGTCAAAATTATCCACAGGCTGTGTATTATTTCATGGGGCATCGTATGAAAAACGTGCTATGAATTTTCTACCTCTATATCATCAGTGCTCGTCATTGTCAAGTCCTTGCAGCGAAAGTGTACAAATTTACTGGTTGGATTTTCACACTTAAAATCCTTAAGGCAACGCACCAATAACGTCTAAGGTTTCTTTATATCACAATTTTACAGGAAGAACAATGGTGTTTTCTTTTACTGTCAATAGATTTTGATGATCAAAATCACATATATTTGAATCCCGCGGACTCATAAAAGTTTATCTCGTTGAGTAAATCAATTTTCAACATTGAAAATAAGGACAAACCTCTGAAGGCAAACAAGCGTATAAACGTCCTGATAGTATTACAAACCCGTCACTCATAGTCAAAAAGTATGCGTTGCCAACCTAGGAAGATAAACCTTTTGGACTAATCTTACTGTCATCCTAAACTCTAAATCTAAATACATATTAGTGCTAATATTACAGTGGTAGTAATGACGGATAAATGTTCACTAAAACAATCTTTCGAAAAAAATTTCATTTTACCATAAAATTAGTGCTCAGCGTTATCACGGGAGTCTGTATACATAACTACTTAAGTCAAAAGCTTAATATATGTAAAAAACCTATTCATAATTTGGCAACGTCCTATTAACATCTTTAGTGTCTAACTACGAGTACTTTTTGCCATCATTATGCAGACTTTGCTCTTGTTATCTATACTAAAACGCAATAAAATTGCAAGAAATCGACTTCAATTTCATTATATCTTCATTTATTTTTGATCATATATATTTTAAAAATTGCTACACCAATCGCCATAAAATTTATATGGAATTTTCTCTGAACTACTACGATCTATCTTTTTTAAGTAAAAATATTAAAATTCATTAAGGATTGCCGGAGTAATCATGTAATAAACATACAAAAGAAAACATATAGATGAATCGAGAATATTTTTTTAAATAAAGAGAAATTTGAAGTCGGTTAAAAAAATCTGTCAGACCGTTGCAGTTTTATTGGCGTAACGCGAAAGTAGAAAGTCATCTACGAATAGAACCTACCGGAGTTTACGAAAGTTGTAAGTCTATTCAAAAACTATGAGATAAAAACTCACAGACAGCTTCGCCCGAAGAGCTTATGATAATTTTATTTTCCCGGTACACAAGCGGGAATAAAGAAAACTCAGAAAGTTTGTCTTTATTACGCATTACAATTTATAAATCATAATAAGTTCATACTAAGGTATTATGATAAAATAAATTGTTGTTATTTGTCTATATTCGATGTTGTAATGTACGTGACGAGTGATGAAATTCGGCGCATGAATGTATACTAAAATAGTCTCCTTTATCTAAATTATCAAAAGTATAATTAAAAATAATAAGATGAATAACTTATCTTTTAATTACATAGACTGAAAAAAAATTCTTCATGCCAATATCCATGAGGAGTAGGCAGAGGTACATATGCACACATAATTAGCCGACGATATTAAGTCCCATGATGTGTCAGGTGGCAAGCCCTATTGAACTAAAATCAGGCAACCTTATGTTCCATTTAAATGTATTTGTATGTGATTTTGAAACTACAATTATCACAACCTTTTTATTAGGGACAAGGAATTTATAGAAACGTTACATATTTTTTTAATGATATATAATAAAAATCCGTTAAGTGCGAGTCGGGTCAGACATCAAGGGTTCCATACCATTATCTATAAAAAAGCCAATAAAATGTTGGAAATATGTTTGTTGTATAGGAACACCTATCAATTAATACAGTCACACAAAATCAACTACAACAACACTAATTCCCCCTTGTGGCTTCTCTCCCCTGCCTATGCCATCAATTATTGGCAAATCTTCGTTATACTAGGTGCACTTTTGCCACTAATTGCTTGAAATAACATTTGAGGATAAAAATAAAAGAAAACCTATTTTTCAAAACTGGAAATAGAATTATTTTAATAGAATCACCCCAATGAAAATATGATTATTTGAATTTTCTTTTGAAAACGCCATTTAAAATTGCGGCAAAGAACCTTAACGATTTTTCATTCACGTTTGCCCAGCGAGCTAGAAATGTTGAATTTACAGACGGATATTATTGAAATATTATTTTTTTCTATAATTTGCTGAACTTTTTTAACACCCATACAATTTCTAACATTAACATTTCTCCTTTCTAATGAATTTGATTTCTTATTTTAAAGCCGTCTGTTAGTTATGATAATATTTTATTAACTTATTTCTACTTTACATTTTTACATTATTTTTCAGCTGAGTAAAAAAAAGGATTCGAATATATATTTTTATATCTGGGGTAAACATTTTGTGATTTCATGATATCTTTATTTAAAAGCAGGTGCTTTTCTTCTCATTTTAATTCGGTCTAATTCTGACACATTATGATGAATTTGAAGTCATTTCTTTGCAGTTTTACTGCGTTTAAACTTATATGATAAGCACAGTGCTCTCCTTGATGCATCGTTATCCGGTGTATGTGCAAGTCTATGTGCAATTCTACTGGCTACCATATATTCTGGAATATGAACCAAAAGAAAAAAAATGTTTATACGACAAATTAATAATGAATTTGAAGTCGGTTTCTTGCAGTGCTGCATTTACATTACAGGCGTCATCGGCCTCTTAATACCTATTTATTACAATCAGCAATCAGCTCGTGGATAACAAATGATGGATAGCATAGGACTGACCGTGGCCCAAACAAACAAGTATTTCACGGTTCATTTGGTGGGTTTGTATATCATTACCCCACTTTGTTAAATTATAACGCTTGGCTTTACGGTATAATGAAACTTTCCCGCTTGCTAAATAAGGTTTCACCCACTTAGGGATAGCAAAACAAGGGAGGGAGATGGCGAAAAATACGAGGACAGTTGGAAAATTTTTTGCTTTGAGAATTTTCACAAGAGATATTTAAGGCAACATTTCTACTGCGTAGGAAGATACCGGGGAAGCAAAAGGGAGATTTCAAGTCAGGTAATATGTACTACCAGAGCAACAATTTGTGATTGAAAGATATTGAGTGTAAAAACCTGTCTTTAAAATAGGCGCTTAAATATATTAAAAGACTTATTACACAGTCGCTTTTATGATCCAGTGGCTTCGATGTTCAATTTTCCGTTGAGCAGAATAGTAGCAAACACTCCTAGGGCAGTAAAAAATAAGGCTTAGAAGTTTAATGTTGCTTCGCCTCGGCCGACATTACAGGTAATTTGAATCTTTATTTGTACAGCCCAAGGTATAATACTTTTGTAGTTTATGGTGCCGTCCTTTTTTTCATAAAACTTTCCTAACAAAATCCAAAACGCTAGTTTAAGATGACCTTTACTTTTTTACGGGAAAGGACAGCACACGGGCCTCCTGATGGTAATGGATAACCGTGACCTTCAGACACTATAGATGTTGTAGGTGCGTCACTGTCTATGGTCAGGGTGTTAGACCGTACGTGCAAGTCTACCGGCTACCCTCCAAGCCGAAACACGACAAAGATTTCAAAGATTTGTTGAACATAAAAAATGATAAATAAATACAAATTGTCGTAAACGACTGCTATAGTTAATAACTGCGACGCAGTCATTTACGCCCACCTCTGGACAATGAGTAAGTACGAACAACTGAACAGTTTAGTTCCTATTACAGTTTATCTTTCACTATTATAATATTTATACAATATCATTATGGCGGAAGGAGCAGATAGAGTAGTGGATCCTTACCGGGTATAAGATAAGAGACAATAAATTTTTTATTATTAAATAAATAAATAAGTTTCTATTATAGATTCCTCTTATTACTATTATTCATATTATTTGTATTTTGTGTCTTTGTATTATATACTAGCTTTCCGCCCGCGGCTTCGCCCGCGTGATTTATTTATTTTAAAAGTGTAACAGACAGACAGAGTTTCTTTCGTACTTATAATTTTAGTAGGGATTAATTTAACACTTTCTTGTACATAACTAATACCTATTTTATAAAATAACGACAAAAGGAATAAATTATCATGAAAGTCGCGCTGATAAGCACGATTTGTTATTATATCAATAACCCTCTGAACGTCTATTCGCAAATCGCAAATATAATATCGACAGGTAAAAATTGCATGAAGCTCGCACTCGGACGTTCACGACCGGCAGCACTGCGCTCTTGGCGCATAGCTGCTAGGCCGATCGCGAATGTTCGAGAATGTTTGTTTTACGAAGCTACTCGCTAGATGACTCGCTAGCCTCTAGGCGCCAAGCAAGCCGCCTGCCTGTGCGTTCGCAACCTTATACAAAAATAATCCTTATAGCATGATTCAGTATTTACGCGCGATGGCTTATTATTAGCGTATTTCAAGTATAACTTTGGTGTTTTTATACCCATTTCTATTATTATTTTTTATGAAATAGTTAATAGTGTTATAAACATAAGAGTAGACAAATGTAATCAAAAAAGCTTCGAACTTATGTTAGGTATTGTGAGTCAGCCATAAAAAACAGATATATGCTGTCCTGGGATATTGTTTATATAATTTTAAGGAGTACATTTCCGTTATACATGATTTCTGTGTATCTTTAACCAATAAGGTTGCACACGCTACGGAAGCTTAAAATATGAAGTAACTTCTCCCGATTTTCCAACATATACCTCACTGCTCTGCTCCTATTGATTGTAGGGTGATAAAAAGTATATCAAAACCAGCTCAGAAGTATGAAAAATAATTGTACCAAGTGTCGTTTGAAGTATGAAAAATAATTGTACCAAAAGACGGATTTTCTGGTGGTAAGAAATACACGTCGCCTATAGACACCAAAGGCGGGCGGGCGTGCATGCGTGTGAGCGTGCGTGCGTGCGTGCGAGCGTGCGAGCGTGCGAGCGTGTGTGTGTGTGTGTGTGTGTGTGTGTGTGTGTGTGTGTGTGTGTGTGTGTGTATGTATGCATGCTTGTTATTTAAAATATCATAATCATTCTATAGGCAACTATATATTTGAGGTTAGTTATGAACCACAGTAGAGATACACACCCCACACTGTTTACTCTGTATTAAATTATTTTGTTAAAAACTTAAGTTTGGTTTTCTCCTCCTGTAACATGAACTCTTCATAACTTAGAATTATTT
>DVZL01000115.1:0-29557 GCA_018236625.1 Lasaia peninsularis
CGAAAGGTAAAAAGTTTTTACTACCACTCATGAACCGTGTAGTGGAAATTTTCACAGATGATGCATTTTTGTTGCCGCTATAACAATAAATTACATACATAATAAAAATAAATATATAAAGGATACTTCCATAAACAATCGTAATCTTTTTAGAAGAAAAATAATATTTAAAAGAACTCCCATACAATGAAAGAACCAACTCGACCGATAGATGTCGCTATCCATGTTTAGATCGTGCCAAAGACAAGGAGTAGTCGTTCGATATATTGTCGGAATAATAACTTTTAGCATTATAGGTACCTAAGTAGCTCTAAAATTCGGATATTTATATCGGGTATTTTTTTTAAATTGGACCAAACTCATAAACATAGTTACATAAGCATATCTTAAGTTAACCTAAAGTTCTTAATCAATAGCACTGAGCGCTTCGTTGGTTAGCGGACACGCCTAACGTCACCATCCAACCACGAAACTCGGATTTGATTCCCAACAGAGACGGGAATTTATGTGATGAATATATCTGTATTTACGTGTCTTGCGTTAATAACATTATTCAAGCATCTATTTAAGTATTTATGTTCTAGTATCGTTGACTTGCTTACTTTGAGTTTATATATTCATTACAAAAAAACGAAAAACATTACAGTTGCGTTAAAAATTTAGTCACATTTTACAATTCAATAACTAAATTATTATTACCCCAGTACTTTGGCTAATCGTGGGTGTTCTAGAATATCTACTTATTTGACTCATGAGTCGTGGATAACACTAGCACATCTCTGGGATAACAGGCGTGAAGGTACTTTTTAAAGTATTTTAAATTAATATAATTAATTCAAAATTAATCAATTTGTACCTAACAAATTAAATGTCACACGTTAGAAAATCAGTTATTAACAGTGGTTACTTGGCTCGGTCAGGAAATCGGATGCCTTAAATTGCAGCAAACCCGGGTGAAAATCGCGGTCTGATTTTTTATTTTTTCTCTTTTTTATAATATTATTTATATATTTTTATTAGTAAGTAACCTGCATAGTTATAAGTAAATATAATTCCAAAAAAACATGATGTACTAAAAAAACACCCTGGTACTTATATATATATATATAGTTTATCTAAAAAACGTTGCTTAGGATTTCATTTGTCATATGCCACTAGGATCTAATATCGTCAATTAATTGTGAGTGCATAAGTATGTACCTCTGCCGTACCCTTTCGGGATATAAGCGTGACTATATTTTGTCTTAAATATATTTGAAAAATCAAAATATTTTTTTACGCAAACATCAATAGGTATGTTTTTTTTCACTATATATCTCAAAACAAATCTTATCTCAAACAAATGTCACTCAAGTTCGTCCGTTCAGATTACAGTTCACTTGATACAAAAACGTAGTTAATTCTTCGCCACTTAACTCTTGATCGACTTCGTGCAAACTAGAATTGGAAATACTACGGGGAGATGTCATGGAGTCAGACTCGTTCGGACGTTTGGATGGCCAATTTTCTCGCTGCTTCTTTTCGGAGAAAACAGTCCGATGGTTGTTTCCCTGCAACAAAGTAAGGGATAAACATCGACACAATCAATGTTCCGTGAACTGGTGTAATAACTGAACTTCGCAGTTGGCATACTAAGTTAATTAATCAGATAATTCGATTCGGGGTTATGTATGGATGAGGAAAATTGTTAGCATTACAAATATATATTGATTTTGCGCCACATTTATTTATTTTGTTCTAATGTTTCGCTTTCCGGCCATTACGTAACTGTATAAGGATTAAAATGTATATTTATAAATATATTTTTGAATGCATATGACGTGGGTTTAGTAATTTATATTAGACTAGTGACTTGATCCGGCTTCGCGCTGGTACATCATACATGTTATATACATACACCTTCCTCTTGAATCACTATACCCATTAAAAAAACCGCACTAAAATATGTTGGTTAGTTTTAAAGATCTTTACATTCATAAGAACAGACATGAATGGGAAACGACTTTGTTTATAAAAAATCGTATAGTAATACGGTTTTTTATAATGTATTAAGTACGTCATAGTTTTAATTTCATAAATGTGCTTAAGTTAGAAAAACTCATTGATACACGGCGGGATTCGAACCTTGATTTTTGGAAGTCTTAAACTTTAACACTAGGTTGTCAAAGCTTAAAGTAAGTATGAGTAAAATGAATGCTGATAATTCTGCTACTACTAAATAAACTTATCGCTATCTTTTCTTAACGTAAGTATTAAAAAGAGACAAAACTTTTAGTCCTGTCAGATTAGTTGGTACAGACGTTTAGTCTACATCTCAGGATATTTCGATTAAAACCTGAACCCCTCGTGTACGAGTACGACTTGCATTTGTCGAATTTATTTTTAAATATTAAAACCGAGCACAACGACCACAGCTCACCAGATGAAAAGTAATACTGAGGTCAAAGATGGTAATGTATATGAAACAATTAACTATTAGTTTAAAAGCAGCTAAGTTGTATTTCTCCGGAAACACTGCTTTGGTTAGACAGTTCCAATCTTTATTGTAATTAGTTCGCCTTCACGTTGCAACTGTATCCAACTAAAGTGAATGATAAATTAGCTAGTACATAGTAAGGGAAAAGTGGTCCTTTTAAACCAATTTTAATACGAAAGTAAGTTTGAGTTGAATTCCATCCGGACGCAAGTAAAAGTAATTGCCCTGATAAAATATGCACTAAAAGGTTCGTTTGGAGGTTACTAAGGTACATTAGAAGTTATGCTTTACTAGTTATACCAGCAATTTCATTTATGTTTTTAGCGACGACCGACAAATTTTGGAATTTGGAAGCCTCGAGGCTAGAAGTATAAACTTTGTTCTAAGTAATTCTGCTACTTTTTGACTCCATTGATCAGATAAATAGCACACACTCCTGAGGCAGTAAAATACAATAAGTCTCAGTTCAGGCAAAGTGTATGTCAGACTCACGCACAAAGGGTTCCGTATCATCTAAGAATACTGTAAAAAATTACATTTGTTGTATGAGGGCACCCGGTGTATATTTATTTTATACTGTTTTTAGTATTTATTGTTATAGTGGCAACATTAATACGTCATCTATGACAATTTCAACTTTCTAGCTATAACGAATTTTGAGATACAGCTTGGTGACAGACAAACAGACAGCGAATTCCTTGTAATAGGGTCCCGTTTTACCCTTTGGGTACGTAATCCTAAAAAGGGAATAATAATATTCATACTATCTTTTGTTTGGACCTTTGAACGCGTCTAGAATAGAATAGTTTTTTTTTGTATAGCCCATACAAACGGTACTTGTGACGCGTCTATACAATTCAAAAATTTATCACCGGATCTGAACGGAAGAGCTTATCTAATAACTCAAATGCACTAGCGAACGGATGAAGCCACGAACAACGTGTAACTTCTATTTCTATGCTAAAATAATTTTTTATGTATAATGGGAGGACAGAGCCATAAATATTATGGTTTTTCCATTAGGTGATATTTCATTCAGATAATATTTCGTGGCTATAATAGGTCAAGATTCAGGACAAGGGTCTGGCGTAGGCTGAGTGGGATCAGCGACGTCGTTTGCATAACAATCATATAACGATTAATCAAAATGAGGCTAAAATTCAACGATCACCATTAAAATTGGGCAGGACTACAAGAATGACAGGGATAGCGTACCGCATCCTTAAGGGTGAAGACAAACGAGCGTAATTTTATGAGTTGTGAGTCGCGTAATTTCTGTCGCGTAATTTCTGCTGCATTCAGTTCCATACAAAAATACAGTTTATACCACACGACAACCTGAAATAAGTTGTCTGCCGACTCACGTACATAAACGCTCTTGCAACAGCTCTCCCGGATTGGTATCACCGCCTTAACTATTCCTACCAAAATAGCATCAGTGCTCGCCATTGTCGTGTTCTAGTTTGGAGGGTAGGGCAGCTGGTAAACATACTCACGCAAGAGGCTTACCACCCCAGCCTCAGGTTGACAACGCACCACCATTGGTGTCTATAGGCGACGTGTATTTCTTACCATCAGGAAATCCGTCTGCTTGATTGTCTTCCAATATCATAAAAAATAATACATCCATCTGTCACAGAAATTCTGTTGAATGTAAAATAACTGACCGAAAATACGCAACTCACAACTCAAAAAATTACGCTCGTTTGGCTTCACCCTAATAGTGAGATCAGAGAAAGAGTGGCATTGAAAGAAATTGTCGGTGTAAAAATGAGAAAATTACTTAGTGCGTAATAATATGTCTATTTACAAGATACATATACCAAAACAACATTTTTTAGATTTTTTGTCCGTCTTTCTGTTTGTCTGTCTGTCTATACCCGCTAATTTCTGGAACGTCTGAATTTATTTTGACAGGACTGTCACTTGCAGACAGCTGATGTAATAAGGAACGGTTTAGGCTACTTTTATTTTAATGTTTTATTATAGATATCGATAAAATTAAATAATTAAACAAAAACGCGAACGAAGTCGGGGGCACAGCCAGTATATTAACTAAGAAGTTAAGCATAGTCGATGTTCAAATTTAACGCGCGTGGTACTGGGTTTGATTATCGTATAGGGCAGCTTATTCTGTGATTTTTTCAGATTATCTAAAACAAATAACGATGCGTGGAATTGAATGGCAACGGTCCTGCCGTCTCTCTCATCATGGGAATAAATATCATTGGCTAATCGTGTGTGCATAAGTATATTATCCGCCATTCTACCTATTCCTGCCGCCATAATGACGTCGTCGTGTTCCGGTGCAGACGGTAGGGTAGCGATAGTAGGGTAGGGACGGTAGAATTACTTGGACATGAGGCCTAAGATCCCGGCCACAGGACAGTGACACACTTACAACATCTGTGGTGTCTATAGGCCGCGGTTGTCTCTTACCATCAGGAAAGCTGTGTGCTTGTTCGTTGTCATATACCATAAAACAATATATACCTGTGTCTACCAACGATATAATATATAAACGAAATATATACACAAATACACGACTCAAAGTAGCGCAACCAAAATCTATCTGATGAAAACACGACGCATCAATTTCGAGTTTTTTCGCCGTGTCAGTTTGATCATAGATTAGAAGTTCTTTCCTGTATTTCCCGGGCTTGGCTGTTTTCTTTCTGTTTTTTCGAAACTTATTTCTTTTGGTTTTTTATGTTTCCACGCGGTTGAAAGCCTGGGTTTCTGCTATTTCGTGGCCTATTGATACGAGCTTAGGACTTTAATGTTGGTAGTCCAAGTTCGAAACTCGTCCTCTACAAAAATGACATCACCATTTTTAAATTCAATATAAATAAGTATAGTGAAATTACAAAACTTGTTCATTTAACGGCCGCGCTAGATGGATTTTTTATTGTTCATGAAGTTCATAGGGTCTCATAAATTCTATACATCGGGTGGTTTTTAATTATTTCAATTTTTTCAATCTTTGCTTTTTATGTCTCATTCATCTAGGTGCGTTAAAAGAAAATAGAAATAAATAAGTTAAGTTAGCAACTAAACTTATTTTAAGTTATCGCTGTCTTATTTTAACATAAGTTAAAGAAAGAAACAAATGACTTTTAGTCTTGTCAAATTAGTTTGTGCTTGACATTTCTGTACCTGGAATATTTTTATTAAACGCCGAACAAGTTATTGTGTTCTGACTAAATTGACAGGTCATAATATTTTCTATCTCTTTCGTTTTATATTTAATGGAAAAAGATAGCCTGTACCTAAAATAACTTGACAAAACAGCTTGACTTATTTATGTGTTTTTAGTATTATTAAATAAATTTCAACAACATTGAATTTTAATTTTTTTTTAAATCATTTTAAACATTAAAATATATTTAAATTACTTTTAATATTAGGATTACGGAATCAAAGAAGATACGCAATTTAATCAATTGCTAAAACCATTCTCAACTTTTGTTGACCCATAATTTTATTTATAAACACTGCAAACTTTATACTTAGGCGTACTGCATCAAGAAAATAATTGAATTGTTGTGTAATTTACAATAACTTTGTGAGGCTTATTACAACTAATTTCTAAATCAAATTCAAAGATATTACTTTGCAGTTAAACTTCGCTTAAGATATTTGTACGCTTTCTAAGATTTATGTCTTGTTATCTAATAGTACTCAAGAAAGAAATCGAGTCTCGGTAATCTTCATTTATCTTCGCAGATAAGAGAAAAGATCTTTAAAGTGCAGCTTTATAACTGCAGAATAATCACAGGAAAGTAGAGGCATGTAAGGAGACGACACTAGGAAGAAGTTATTACCTATTATAATGTTATGAGTACTGCTGCTACCATAAACTTGTATCTATATACTGTATTTTCATCACGTTTCTTGTTCATTCCGGGGCGTAATTCGCAAAGAAAAACTGCAATAGAATTCAAGTCTTACCAGTACTAAAGTTTTATTTCATATAATATTGTTCGTATCTGTATTTTTTTTATAGATTACATTTTTCTACACATTAACAAAATATAAAGCACTATCCGTCGGTGTCCGATTTTGACGTACCAGTTACTTATCGGGTTTTATTCCCTGGTAGGGCACGTTGTTTTGTAAGTTTCTAAGGATTGGGGCAAGATATGACGACGGTATTGCCACCTGTCACGTCCCGGGACTTAATACAGTAGGCTAATCGTAAGTGCATAAGTATGTACTTTCCTCTGCCTAACTCTACGAGGATAAAAGCGTAACTATATTCATTTATTTATAAACAAAAATAAACATTAGTGCTTATTAGTTTACCGAGTGGGTTGAAATTTTAATATGGTTGAAGTTGAAATATGGATGTTTCGATGGTTTCCTTTATGATTTAAAAATACAATTGGACCCGGTAGGTGGCGCTGCTGTAATTTTGTCAACTACGAACTAACCGTGCAAAGCCGGGCCGGGCAGCTAATATATTCATATAATAGTTTCAATAGCTACTGATTTTGTGCTATAAGTGGAGGTATAATCAATGTACATTATTTCATTATCAAGTTTACGTACAGTGATTATAAATATTACATTATGTACATTCGATGTACCTGTACATAATTTTAAGTATTTACCATGGTGGCTTCGGGGTTGATAACATACTTTTTTAGTACTTTAGCAGATTGGGAATTAGCTTTGACGATCTATAATATATTTTTATAAGTTCACATAGTTTTTATCGTTCCGTAAACAAAATATAAAAATGGGAGCTTTTAACTAAGACTCCGCTGTCCATATGTCTATCAGTATCGGTCTGTCAGTAGGCATCCCATAAACTGTGATAACTAAAAAGTTAAAATTTTCACAGATTATATATCATATTTCTGTGACCGCTATAACAACAAATACTGAAAACCGAATAAATTAAATTTAAGAGAACCCATACTTAAAACGCTATATTTACAAAGTACATATACCAAAATAACATTTTTTAGAATTTTTGTCTGTTTGTTTGTACCTGCTAATCTCTGAAACGGCTGGACCGATTTTGATGGAACTTTTATTGGCAGACAGCTGATGTAATGAAGCTATTTTATTTTAGAATATTATGTTAGAAATGTATAAAATAAAATAATTAAATGAAAACGCGGACAAAGTCGCGGGTACAGTTTGTTTTAAATAACAGCAAAGTCACGGTTCACAGCTAGTACTACAGCATAAAGTATGTCATTCTCAGATATCTGAGGGCAAAATTTAATTTATCTTGCTCACTGAAGCTCGTAAAAGCTTTTTCATACACAGCACATTGTGTAAAGTACGTGTGTAAAATAAATTGTTTAAAATTTGTTGAAATAATATACGTACGGTGTCAGCTCTCTGATGTATGTCCGTATGGCGGTCTTCCATAAATTTCATTTACGACTATAGACTAAAATACATATACGAACGCTAATATTTTTGAATAATAATGCTTATCAAGTACACTAAACAAAACATTACACACACTACCATGCATTTGACACACACAAACACAAGTATTTGTTACACGCATACACATACACTGTTGTCAAATTGTTTGTTTTGTTTGTCATTTAATGTTTTATATAATTAAAAAAATGTTTTAAATCGTTAATTAAATTATCTCAAAATAATTTAAATTTATCATGGTCGAATTTCACCCATTAGGCGAGTTGGCGACCATCACTAGTTTACAAAAAAATATAATTTATAATTTTAAATACATTATTTACGACTAGTATTTTTGACATGCAATTATTATACAACAAATATTTGAGTTTTGAAAAAAAACTAGAGTAAAGTAATCAATGGCATAGAGATTCATTCAAAGGAATTTTTGAGGGATTTTTAATAATTACATATTTACTACTAGAGGTCCCCACAATTTCGTCCGCGTGGATTAATATGCACCATATTGTGCCTCGTAATTCCCGTATAAATCCCGATCCCTCGGGAAATCCAGAAAAAATAAAGTTTTTCTGGGTCTTCAGCTACCTACATAGCAAATTTCATCGTTATCGGTTCAGTAGTATTTGCATGAAAGAGTTACAAACCTCCATACGTACATACTCACAAGCTTTCGCATTTATATTATTAGCAGGATCTAATATCGAATTGCCTATCTCAATGGGTTCAAAATATCCATAGAAGATCATTTTCTATTAGATAAAAATTGTCACATCAATGTTCAGTCGTCTGATTATTATCTAATTTTTAAAACCCACATGTAATTTTTTTGTCGGCTGAAGGAATTCACTCAGAGCTGAGTTTTTTGTTTAAATTATGGGTGCAAATACATTAAAAAAAAAATGTGTGTTTAGACTCATAACATAGCTGGCAAATCATATTCACACTGACCTCAAGGAAAATTATAAAATTCTTGCACGACAACAGAAAACCAGCCATAAACAAGTCAGATTTTATGGGTACATAATAAATTTTCATTTGTCATCTCCCATCTTTTATTTTCCTCGTCTTTTGAAGGTTAAGCGGCGCGATGAATTATAAGCCATTGGAAAATCTCTTTTTTCTATCTGCACATGCAAAAAAATGTACGCCATAAAAATATTTGTAATCCCTATACCTACTAATATTATAAATGCGAAAGTAACTCTGTCCGTCTGTCGGTCTGTTACGCTTTCACGCCCAAACCACTGAACCGATTTCGATGAAATTTAGTTCAAAGATAGAGTTGAAATTTAGGAAGAACATAGGCTACTTTTTAACCGACTACTTTAAAAAGAAGGTATGTTTTTACGCAATAAGTATTATAAGTCAGAAAAATATCTGCCCTTTGAAAGTTGTCTTTGGTATTAAAATAATTCACGCGGGCGAAGCCGCAGGCGGAAAGCTAAATAATATTACATGCGAAAGAAGTTGCTTACAAAAGAAAAAATAAAAAAATTGTTAAATTAAAAAATTCCTGAAATACTTTATATTCTAATAATATTTTTAGAATCGAATATAAAAGTCGAACTTTTAATTTAAAAATGTCAATAACGATCGTGAACGAAGCTAGGCAAGTGTACATGGCTCATGATACTTGGTACTCTATAGTCTTTGCCTAATATTCAAAGGACCTGGCGTGAAGATATTTTCGTTTTGTGAGTCAAGAGAAAGTGATTCCAATTGTTTAGCTTACAAATTGCAGTTAATCAAACTGTCAGACCGACACGAGTTGTTTTCCGCCCGTTTTTATTACAACCCTTATTAAAAACGTGAACGCAAACCAAAATACGTTTTCAGTGTAACATAATAAAACTTTCAATGAAAATTGTTCGGAATGACACATACTCGTAATCAAAAACTTTTTGCCTTTTGCCATGGAGGGCCTGCTTGCTAATATCCAAGTTTTTTTACATACGTACGTACCCTTGACGTACTTTTTAAATCTACCAGTCTACGAGAATGACAGGGAATATTAAAAGAAAATTATACCGTCCCGCCCATGTCGTTGAAGGTCTTGGCAGAGGTACATATACAATCACGATTAGTTGCAAGAGCGTGCACTCCATAGAGGCACATAAGCACTGTTTACGCTTTAAGGCAGCTTTAAGATGTGCTCTGATATATCTAATTAAACTCCAACATTTCACTATCATGATCACATTGTAAATAACTAAATAATAAAGCTAAAAATCTATAAAATAAAAATTACTAGTTGACAATATTACATCTCATAATGTAACTGATCAAATCTGATGTAATAACCTGTTACATCTTTCTTTCATCTTAGCCGATAAGGCAAATCTATCGCCAAATCTCACACAAAACCAATCTCGGGTAATGTAATATACATTCATCAGATAGTCAAAAAACTCATAAGACCAAACTATTTCACCCGGGAATCAAACCCGGTACCGCGTGCGTTTTAGCCGAACACAGACTACGCTCAACCGCAGAAGCAATCTCGGAGAAAATATATAGGTTAGATGAAACTAAAGTTTTAAAGATTACTAGTCTAATAAAGACACATCCCCAATATTAAAACATCTATCTCATTTTAATGGGGACAGCTTTCTCACTTTTGTAAGTCCAGCTTGTTTTGATTTTTTCAACCCCACAAAACTCACAAAAAGGAATGCATGGGAGCTAGAATGAGTTAAAATAACTTCATATTGGGTGCTTATATGAAATTGTAGTGTCATGGGCAGCCATTTCGATTTTTCTTTAGATTTGTCTTCAGTAACACTTACAAGATTAAAGTTGTCTGCCAGTGAGTCACGTTAAAATCGGTCTAGCCGTTTCAGAGATAAGCGGGACAGAAAAAAATCTAAAAAATACTGTTTTGGTTTTTGGTACCTCGTAAACATACATATTATGCCTTTAGTTAGAAGTCTATATATATCGTTACGTATACTTCTACGGAATTCTCTAAATCTTTCCAATCGTGTACAAATAAAATGGAAGGGATTTTACGTGCGAATAAACAAGATCTCACTCAAACGCCTACACCTACATACGTAGTAAATGCCCAAGTGTCCCTGTAGTTATAAATATCCTTCAAATCACAAACATAAATCCGTCATTACTTCCATATTTGATCTCTCAACATTAATTCAGTTTGGGATCGTCCTTGTAATTTTATTTCCATTTTATGACATTAATAAAGCTTCGGCTAAGAGAAGCTCGCGGCTTTCTTTGTGTGGCTATAAATTTTTAATCTTTACCTGACTTAAGTGTGCTGTATCCAAATAGTAAATATGGCACCCCATCACTATTACTCCGCTGTTTGCCCGTCTTTATAAATAATGATGATAACTAGACAGTTGAAATTTTAACAAGTGATATACCTATTTCTGTTACCGCTATAATATCAAATACTAAAAATAAAATACAAACAATATTTAAAGTGGGCTCCCATACAATAAACGTGTTTTTTTGCCAGTCTTATGATAGTGATACGGAACCATTTGTGACCAGTTGACGGATTGTTTTATTTATATTTTTCATTGTATAATTATTGATAGTCAGAAATTACGTTGAAATAAATATACTATCCATTAAATATATTTATCCATTCTTAAACAAAGATAAAATTATGACTTTACAAACTCCCACAAAAGGTATTTATTTATTTACTTATTTATTCAATGCTTTTGATATTTGAGATTTAAGGCCTGGAAATCTTTTTACTCATGCCATTTCAATTTTAATTTAAATATAGTAATTGTAATCTTAGTAATTAAAGTTAGTTTAAATAAAATTGTTTATTTTTTGTAAAATTCCTGCGGCCACGCGTAATTAATTCCTAACAGAATGTAACAATAATTCCTAACATTTGTTAGTAAATTTATTAATGTTAGAAAATGTGTGTAATCATTTTTAAGCAGCAATGTGGCAGCACCCTTACTCGTACCATAAGTTTCGCTTCGCACTCTACTTCAGCTGAAAATACAGTACAGTAAATTGCGTGGCTTGCTTGGTCGAGTGCCTCTTTCGACTACCTTTAGTTCCCGCCAAAAACAGTAGTGTGCATACAGTTGTGTTTTTGGCGGGAGTCTGCAAAATAATTATTTTCTTTATTTTAATTTGGTACAGTAGTTTATTTAATATCCTTCATAAACGTCAAGTAACAGAATAAAAATAAAAAAAAGAAGAGTTTCGTACCATTATCTATAAGAATTCAAAAAATTACGTTTGTTGTACGTAATTAGCTGTCGTGATTCATGAGATACAACCTGGTGACAGACAGACAGACGGATGGACAGCGAAGTCTTAGTAATAGGGTTCGGTTTTTACCCTTTAAGTATACAACTCTGAAATAGCGTTTGCCCAAAACATCGTTTCAATAACATGATTTTCTTAAGCATCTTTGGTACAGAAATCTTTTAAGACTTCATAAAATAACGTAAAATTAACAAAATATTGTGTTTCTCACAATGGTTTTATTTTGCGATGTCCGGATACACTTTTGCTCATAATATGCCCTTTGAATAAAATTTAATGGTTTAATCAACAAGTTAATTACGTTGTAAAATGGCCTCCACGCGAAACTAAACTCATTAAAATAATGGCTTCTAATTTCAACAAGTTCGTAATTATGGACAGAAATGGTCATCATGGCGTGTTGGTAAAGGTAGACCCAATGGTTTCAACAAAATTATTAGAGGACTTATTAGAGGGATTAAAAGTTGACAATATTAAAAATAAAGTGGAATTCTCATCTACCATGAATTAAAAGTGGAATTTTCTTCAACCATGAATAAAAAGTGGAATTTTCATCTACCATAAATAAAAAATGGAATTTTCATCTACCATGAAAAAAAAGTAGAATTTTCATCTACCATGAAAAAAAAGTGGAATTTTCATCTACCACGAATAATACAGAAATAAATACCGTCACGCCCATATCCCCAAACGCGTAGGCAGAAGATGGAGATTAATCAGTTATCTTTTATTGCTTTGAGCTATCTTAATTTAAATGATAAGATGAAATGAAAAATGAGGCTAACCTCACCTGAGGGACGTCGCACAACTTGGTGACCTCAGTGGGAAGGTTGAACGGTCTCCGATGGCGATTCCGACACTGGTGGTCAGCTCTCGCAGCCCGCTGGTGCTTGGATGCCAGTAACGCACTGTACGTGCGGTTCAAGTTGCGTGAACCTTTACGCTTGCAGCACATAGATAGGGTCATCTATAACAAAGATAATAATATAAACTAAAACTTCAAATTAATTGACATCCTCGATTGTCGAGATGTTAGAGTTCAAGCCTTACCCTAAAGATCTTAAGCGAGGTTCGGCTTCGATTCTTGACGACCGAAAATCGAAAAAAGTTTATGAGATGAACATATTCTGTATTTCCGGGTCTAAGTTTAATTATACATTTATTTATTTAAGTATTTCAAAAATATTAAGTGTAAAGTTAAACACATTTTTCTCAGTTTCTGTCAAATGAATTTGTGTAATTTATCCTCAGATATATTTATATTTCTTTTATATTACTATATAATATTGTTTCATAGTATACGTTTTTTATAACAAACTTACCGACCACATAAAAGATCTACCTTTAAATAAATATAAAAAATCTATAAAACTTAAATAATATACATAAAAAAATAAAAAAATTAAGAATACCCCCGTGTTGGTCCGGATTGGTACCACCGCCTTACCTATTCCTGCCACAATAGCGTCAGTGCTCCCTATTGTCGTGTTCTGGTGTGGAGGTTAGGGTAGCCGGTAAACTTACTCAGGCAATAGGCTTACCATCCCAGCCTCAGGTTGGCAACGCACCATTTCCAGCTTTGGTGACTATAGGCGACGTGTCTTTCTTACCGTCAGGAAATCCGTTTGCTTGTTTGCCTTCCAATATAATAAAAAAAAACTCACTTAGGTGAGTGTTATTACATGATTGAAAAAATATTAATTATTAAAAATCTCCCAATTTGTAGAATTTATGTGAACCTATGAATTTAAATAAAAACGTCCGGGGCTACTAATAAATGAATTAGTTTTACAGTAGGTAACGTAAATAATTAAGAGATATTAATGTTGAAGTTTAAAATGGCGATGGCAGTCCCCAACGAATTTGTTTTAGTTTGTTTTGCAGACTGTTGTATTCGGAAATATAAAACCTTAAAAAAAATAACAAACAAAACAGACATTTTGACAACAATGTATGAATGCGTGTAACAAATACTTGTGTTTGTGTGTGAAATGGTAGTATGTGTGTGTGCTTGATATGCGTTATTATTATATTATAAGTGATTACTACCGCCCACGAAAACCGTAACAGTTGCATTGCCGACATTTAAGAAATGAGTACGTTCTCTTTTTGAATATAACTAAGTCGTATTATATAAAAAATATTGAAGGTATTACCAAATTTTCTTTACGATTTTTCGCTCGCACACTAAAACGAGTTCTTTTGTACGTTTTTACATCGACAATATAAACTTCGACCCCACTGACCGTGGCATACATCGGGCCACCTTACCACCCACAAAACACGTGGAATGGACAGGATGCCCTTATGGCAGGGACATCTGAACACGATACGGCCAGGGCTAGCGAATAATTTAAGAGACACACTTATCATCAGAGCTTAGTAAACTTTTGTTTATTAATTTTCTTCAAAGTACATTTGTACATTTTTATTGTCAAAATACATACAATTAAAACATTTTTTGCAAATTTTAAACAAATAAATAAATACCGTCAACGTACTGGCAGAAAGAACTACATATGCACCCACGATTAGCCAACGATATTAGGTCCCTAAGACGATATAAGGAGTTATAATACAAACTTTAACCAAAATGAAAATTGGATTTAATGATATAAAACAAAATAATAATAAACACAATACATAACGAGTTTTTATATTCGTCATTTTTGTGTTTATACAGTTCAGTCATCAAAAAAAATAATAATGTATATCAGGATTTCAAAAATAAAATTCGTTTAAATGTTGACAAGCGTATCATATCCCTAGATTAAAAAGGAGCTAACTCTAATTTTAATTAGGTATCCTTTCTAGTACTTATCGGAACATTCTAGAATCAGAATATTCAAATAGTTCGATCGTTTTTGCGTGCTGATATTACTTAGATTTCTTGTTTAATTGTTCTTTGAAGATTTAATCTGTTTTATTGATCGGTAAATTTTCATGTAGATAATTTCATGATATACATAACTCAAAAATCGAGATTTTTGAGTTAGCTCCCTTTAGATCTAGGGGTGTGATATTATAGTCTCGTAAATTTATTATCATAGTGTAATTATCTTTTATTTTTAACTAGATGCCCTAATACTTCGTGCCGCACTGAGGGGTTTGAAAAATTGATATTGATTGACCCTCAGACCCACCCGATGTGCACACAAAAATCATGAGAACGAAATAGAACAGGATAAAAATTATGCTATTTTTAGGCAAATCAGTTCAGCCGTTCTTACGTTATAAATAATATTCCTAGCACAACTTTTTTTATATATAGATCACTAATTTAAATAAATGAAACAATAACTAAATATTGAAATAAATATTGAAAATAAATATTGAAATAGTTTTTTTACTATTAAAATAAAATTTGACACAAGATGGCGCTTTTCATTTGCAGCATATTACAATTTTCGATCAAACATATTATTATGGTAATGTTTTGAGAAACTTTAATAAACATCTCTCATCTATAATCTATCTATACATATAAAAAACTGTAGAAGAGTGCATTCTTTATATTGAACATATTAAAAAATAAATGGGCATAGGCCACTAAAAATAGGTGACAGAACACATTTTCAATTTTTTTTTAATTTCCTTCTACCTATCTGTATCCCAACCGCGATTCGCGCTAAAACTACTGAGCCAATGGAGACGAAATTTGTTGAGCGATATAAGAAAAGAGCGGCCTATGTTCCGAAGTTATAAGATACTTTTTATGCGATTTACTTAAGAGGGTTCCGTGCGAGAGAAAAAAAGGCCATAATCTAAATTTGGCTAATATTCATGGGCGTGCAAGGCTGATTTTAGTTATTGTATTTTTTGATTGATAGAACATAGTTGACTGTTTTGATTTTTTTTTCTACTAAATACTAAGTTTTCTACTTGGTTTTATATGTGACATAGGTTGTAGAATGTTAACACGAACGAAGTCGCGGGCACCAGCTAGTAAAATATAAAGTAGTAAAAAAGTATTAATTTTACTTATTTGTCGTTGTTTTATCTTTCACCCTGTGTTTGTGTCGTAGTCATTACTCAGAAGCGGCAAAATTGCCTTTGTGTAGGTTTAACAAAAACACAACATGTTAATAAAAAAATAATACGTTCCTTTCACCCAAAAAACCCTTAATTTGATGTCCTTTAATTACAGTAGGTATGAGTACATTTTAAAATTAATTTGAATTTTTTTCTTTTTAATTTTATCTTTTTACTGTTTTCAAATATTAATATTATTTTCTTAAGTAGACAGAGTGATTCAAGACGAAGATTTTTTGAATATAACATGTATACTATACCCGTGCGAAACGGGGCGGGTCGCTAGTGATATATAAATTATCCGGAACCGTATCAGTAACTCGGTAAACAGTAATCAGATTACTGTTACTGAGAAGGGTTGGAACAAACAAAAAGCTTTTACAAACAACCCTCACCATATGTGAAATCAAATACCACGTAATGTTTTGCCAAACTTGACCACAATTCGAGTGAAACACGACAATAATTAGCGCTTACTTTATAAAGTTCGATGATGTTTTTAAAACAAAACCAAAAAATGACTTTTTTGGATTGCATCTTTTTGTTTCTAAGGGAGCCACATTAATTATTGTGTTTTTAAAAGCGTTTGTTATTATCTAACATCTATTCGTACTTATATAATAAAGTATTCAATACTTTTAAAACTATAACTTGTGCAGTTCATGTAATGCTCTATCAACAAGAGTATTAAGAGTTTTGTCAGTTGACCTCAGAAAAGTGGAAGTTATCAATTCTTATGTATTTTTTATGTATATTCACCGAATCAGTCGTTTATAGGCGTATACGACGTGGGAAATGGAGCATTATGATTTATATATACATGATACTTCCTGTTGGAGATAAAAATGAATTTATTTTGAAGTTAAGCCTGCATACTTCCTGACAATACTATACGTGTTATTCGTATAAATTATCTTTTGTAATTTTAGATCCATTATTTACGACATGTATATGTGATAAACATTTGTACAACTAACATATTTTTAGATTTGAGAAAAAAACTTAAGGTAAAGAGTAGAATAAAATACTTTATTGACATAGAACTTCCAAGCTGCCGTTCTTGTGACGCATCTACATACCGCACGCTTAGAAATAAAGTGACCGAACTCAGAAAATGCAATTTGAGATAAATGATCAAGGAAATCATCAAAAATTATAGTATGGAATACATATTGATATTGTATATCTTTTGTGTTTCGCAAAGAATTGATTTAACCAAATTTTGTGGATAAGCGTTTTTGAGTAGGGGGCTATCCATTAATCACGTGATATTTTTTTGACATTTTTTGACCCCCCCTTGGTGATACGTGGTGAGGTTTAAGACTACTCCTCCCCCCTCCCCCTATATCACGTGTATTTTTTCGTACCTGCAAAGAATCTATTTTTTTATTTATAAAAAAATACTGGTATAAGTATCATCTAATTTTGTTATAGAAAATTAAAGACTACTATAATAACGTTCAGAGGTAGACAGAAAGGTTGCAGTTTGTTTATGACTGACATAAAAATAATGAAAGAAATGCGAAAAAGTTGTTTGTACTAGTACATGAACTTATTTAATGTACAATGTTTTCGGACCACAGATCAGCAATACTTTCTTCAATACCAATAACTGCAAAATAGTTGTTGACACAGTGTTTTGTTGAAATTTGTGCTTTTCGGTTGAGTATCGCGCGCTTGCCAAAAAATAATTACACGTGATATATATATTACTTTCCCCCCCCCCTTGTGATATTTTGTGATTTTTTAAAGACCCCTCCCCCCTTTCGAGCCTCACATGATTAATGGACAGCCCCTTGGTATCTATCACTTTACCAATTAATTTAGCTTGTACCACTTTTTAAATCTATAAATTGAAAAATGAATAAACAGTATGAGTTTCGTTTACATTTACCAAATCTTTAATCATCAATTTTATTGTTTTATGGTCAACATTTTCATTTATAATCAAATGATAACAAAAAAATATTACATCACATACATAGAAATAATTAAAGTAGTCTAGTTGTTCGGCCTTAGCCTCACTAAATAATTTACTATTCACTTCCATCGAGCACATATTTGAAAAAAAAAAATAAAAGTAATTGTAATCTACTTAGATTTATTCCTGAATTGTTAGAGATGAGCTACCAAAGCCAGCTAGATTGGCGAAAGGATAATAACTTGTAAAAATATAGTTGGCATGTAGTAATCCCATTTTACGATTCATTTTTTTTATAAGTGATATAGTAATAATCTTCAAAGGACGATATTTATACATTTGCTTATTCATTGATCTCCATAATATCTTATACTAACTATAATAGCTTGTATCGCAAAGTTAATATTTTGAACCCGCCACCGCCTATAAAATCGCGGTAAATGATACCATACTGGTGAAAAAGAAACTTGTGTTCTAGCCAAAACTAGCTGGACTTACTGAGTGGTATCTTGCTTGAAATTTATTGTACTAATAAGAAAAAATCTTAGCGTTGCTCTGGCAAACACAAACAAAATGGCCGCGGCAGCGTACGTACCTACTAGAATTTTCTTTTGTCACATTATATATATATATAATCTTAACCAGATTGAATACACCTTCGTTCGTTTCTTCAGTATTGACTAATTATAGGCAGAACTCATATCTTTGGCGAGCAAGTGATGATTTTAATAAGCTTAGCAAACGTATAGTTATCAACCTTTTCTATACAAATACTATTTAGGCTAGACTGCAGCTAAGCTGAGAATTTATCGATGAAAAATAATTAATTGTTGTTTTTTTTAAAGCATTTATTTTCTCTTTCTGTTTATATATAATATTCGTGAAGACCTGTAACTGGCTCTCTATTTTTATTATTATGTATATTCCTAGTGCTTTAAAGCTGTTGGTTTTCCATAAATAAATAAAATAAATAAATAAAAATGTGAGTGATATAATATGACGGTTTAAGTTTCAAAATACTTATGTAACTGTAACATAGAAGTGATGCACTTTTTTTATAGAAATATATAAATAATCATTCATTAGAGCAATATACTTTTTTCATTGGTAATGTCGCTGCGTGATTACTAAACTTATTTTAAGTTATCTTGCTTTCAGTGACGATAAAGGTAAGAGACAAAACAGTTTTAGTGCTAACAAATTGGTGTGTACGCAACGTTTGTTCTACAAAACAGTTTTAGTGCTATCAAATTGGTGTGTACGCAACGTTTGTTCTACAAATCAGTTTTAGTACTATCAGATTAGTTTGTACGCAACGTTTGTTCTACAAAACAGTTTTAGTGCTATCAGATTAGTTTGTACGCAACGTTTGTTCTACAAAACAGTTTTAGTGCTATCAGATTAGTTTTTACGCTACGTTTGTTTTACAAAACAGTTTTAGTACTATCAGATTAGTTTGTACGCAACGTTAGTTCTACAACTCTGAATATATCGATTAAAATACGTATCAGTTATTATGTCCTGATCAAATTACGCGGCTAAAACGTTTCATACTTTTTGTTTTCAAGAAATGACAAGAAATAATTGATTTCAAGCAATAAATAATTTGCAGTAAGTTTGGACGATGTGCGTCAGAACCGGCGCCACCATGTGATTAAGTTTCTAGACAAAATCGATATTTATGTGAATAGATTACATTACATACACAAATAAATTTCTCAGGCTAATATAACTTAGTTTTTTTCGCAAGCGGTTAGCAGTTAGCGGTATTTAGAAAGCGGTTCACACACATTAGGCTACACTTGCAAGTACTTGTGTGAAATTTTTGTAATGTCTGCATGCGCTTTGCTCTTGATTTGAGTTTTGAATAGCTCGATATAGCTGTATCAGTTGCAGAGCATCCTTGATAATAAGATATCCTTACCGGATAAATGCGTATCCTTTGTCCTTGAACACCCGGATCTCCTGTATGGTCCCGAAGGGTTGAAAGGTCTTTTGCATTAACTCCTCTGTCAGGCCAGTGGTGAGGCCGCCGCAGTATACCGTGCAGTTGGTTGGTGAGCTCTGGTTGTACACTTCGTCGAAGGTTAGAGGTTTGGAATTTACTGAAAATAAATATTTCCTTCAATTAACTTGCAATTCTACGATATTAAATAAAAATACAAAATAACTTTGTATACGAATAATACAATCATTAAGAACGCAAAATGACTATAAGAATAGTGCCAACACATAGGCCACATAAACAAAAAATCTAGGCAATAGAGCCTTCTAGGTGGTAGATTGTGGCGAAAAACCTCACAGAGACACCTGCCACAATCTCGTTAACTATTCCTGCCACCTAAATGTTAGGGCTTAATCAGGCATTATGATGTCGGTCCTCTATGTAGAATAGACCATTTGCCTTTCTACTATGCAGCTCGTAAGAAGTGAGCACAGGTTTGATCAAGGTGAGTGCTGTGCAGCAACTCGCCCGGGAAGAGATCCACCGTCTTATTATTCCTGCCGCCATAATTGACCGCCTCGTTGGCCGAGTGGATAGCGTACACGCCTAACTGCATCGACTAACCGCGAGGCTCGGGAGCGATTCCCGACGGGGACAGGCATTTGTGTGATGAACATAGATGTTTGTATTTCCGGGTCTGGATGTTTATTAAATTTATTCTGGTATACATTTAAGTATTTATATGTATTAGTCTCCTTGACTGACACCCATAACAAAGCATATAATTTGCTTACTTTGGGGTTAGATCAATTTGTGTAGTTAGTCCAGTAATATTTATTTATTTAATATCATGTTCCGTTCCAGAGGGTAGGGTAGCCGGTAGACTTGCACACTAGGCCTAGCACTCTGGCCACAGGACAGCCACGCACCTACAACAACGATGGTGTCTATAGGCCACGGTTGTATCTTACCATCAGCTTGTTCGCTCGGAGTATATAATATCAAGTTAACTACACAAACAACTTCTATGATACTTCATCTCCTCAAATAAACAAAAAGTGTTCTCACAAGCCAAGACGTAAACAGTGTTATACCCATAAAAGCCTCATGTAAGTAAAATATTTAATAATTCAAAAAGCGAATTTATATCGCCCGAATAACCGGGCTAGATCCGGGTAAATCCGGGTGGAATAAACTTTACCCGGGGGATTCAATCGGCTCGGGTGTTATTTATACGGATATGTTATAATTTACTGTTAGTGACGTCAAAATATTCTTATATTAACTTTTTATAAGATTCTTGTACAGCTGAAAACGGTTAATAAAAATAAAAAATGATTTTGAATATGAGACAACATTATTGTTTAAAGGACAGAGGAGGAATAGAGAAAACGTGAGGGAGAAAGGTAATTATTTAGTGAAAGTTTTTTTCTAGCTGGCAATAAATACCTACATATCGTCTTTAGATATCCAAGAGGTTGGAGATGTGTCGTTATCCCGAGGCTGGGTTTTTAAACCTTCTGTATAAGTTTACCTCCTACATTGCTCTCCAAAGCGTAATGTGACAACAGTTACTGTAACGGCAGCAGGAAAAACGATCTTGATAAGTAACATTCATATATAGGTAACATAAGGCTTTCAAAAAAGACTTGATCAAACAAACACGTATATATATGTATATGTTACGGGTAACGATAGAAGATACTTAAGTTTTCCCGGGTTGACTAAGTATTACCCAAGCTATTGGGTAAAGTAAAAACAATTGTAATTTAGGATTTACCAATACTAACCTCTGTCTACCCATTGATGACTGGGTAATGTTAGCTGTTGTGCCATTTTCGAGCCGGTGGCACAAAGCGCGGGGGGTTGCTGCTAATGGCAGTTGAAAAAGCTAATGATAGGTTAGGAAACAAACGTGAAACTTTTGAGGAAATGTTCTCAAGAAAACAGTTGTCTGTGTGTCATTATAAACTAATTGATAAATAAACGGCTAAATTGATATATCACCATAAAAATAAACTAACGCAAGCTTGCAAATGAATAGTCAGTTATAAAATGTAACTGCAGAACAAAATGTGCTACAAAAAAGTGTTCATGCAAAACAGTGGATTGCTTATCGGTTTTTGTATGGTTTTTTGTAAGTATGGATAAATCCCGAATTAAAATTGTTTTTACTTATTACACAAACTTTACCCAAAAAGCTTGGGTAATACTAAATCAACCCGGTGGTAAACCAAAGTTTACTACATCTTCTATCATTATCCGTAACGTATACATTATAATATACCTAATACACGTATACATAAACAATAAACGTGGACTGGTAAACACTTTATCCTCCTTACCGATGTGATGTCGACTAATAATGCCGGTGATAAAATTTCGGTATTCCGGTTATAATATTATAACCGGACACACATAAACACACACAGATAAGTAAAAAAAATAATACACCCTTAATTTTCCGATAGGGGTTTTAAAAATCACCCATATTATATGTATAGCTGCTCGCAGCCGCCATGTTTGTTTTGTAATGTCACGTTGGTGAGAACACTCAAACTGTTGTGCCGACCCCACATCACCTGAATATTAAGAACCAGTAAAGTGGATTGGGACATATGAAATGATAATTATTTCTAGAATATGTATGTTAAGAAGTTGCTACATAATACTTAGCGCTACTGACATGTTTCACAACATCGCGGAGAGCAAATATTTAATAAAACTAGTAATATTACTTTAATTCTATCTCCTGCAAACTACCCACTAACTCAGATTTGTTCAAGTTGGTCATTACCAACACCTTGGAGATTAGAACATGCCATCGTCGTGTTCCGATCTACAGCGTGTTTAAAAGAAAAAACTGCATTACTTACACTACAGAAGCTTGACTGACTGATACACACACATACACAAACACACTTCAAATATTTACATATTTTGTCTGTTTCTTTGTGTTTCAGACACTGATTCCAAGTGTCTTAATGACGCTGACTTTGACCTATACAGTACCAATTTTGGTTAGTTTAAAACTCGGAAACAACGAAACAAAGTCTCGGTGAGCAGTGGAGTTAGGGGTAGTCACGTTAGTCACAATTACAAGCGGATTACCGCAGCGGAAGTGGGTTCGGGCAAGAAATTAGGTGAAACCGGAAATTACCAATGAATTTTATAGAGTTGTGAACAAACCGGGTTATTCGCGTTTAGACGTTAATCAAAAAAAAATACTTTACTTAACTAGAGGGCGTCAAAAAAACTTATGGGACTATAAAATAATGATTATTAATTCGAAAATAAATTGTTTTTATTACATCATTTAAAAGAAAGACACACTTCATTGGTGGTAGAGTGCTGTGCAGCAACTCGCCCGGGTAGGGATCCGTGGCTTTACCTATTCCTACCGCCATAATGACAAAGTCACGTCAATGTCATGTTCAGGGCCAGAGGGTAGGGTAGCCGGTAGACTTGCACATCAGGCCTCACACCCCGGACATAGGACAGCGACTATGGTGTCTATAGGCCACGGTTGTCTCTTACCTTCATAGGAGCCTTGTGCTTGTTCGCTTCCTTATTCCATAAAAAACATGCTCAGGCACATACTGTAATGTACAGTTCGAAAATCAGTTCATTTGATTTCAGTAAAATTTATTTTATTTCATTTTATAAATAAAAGATAAGGTAAAGCAAAAATTGAGTCATCACTAGTATTACGTAACTACGTAGGTGTAACGGTACGGCTGCCGCCTGTTAACACTGTCAGCAGCGTGGGGTCCTGGATTTTATTCCCAGGTCGGGCAATTTTTCTTTAATGTTTTTCATATTATTCTGAGTTAATTAATAAATGCAGTACGAGTGCAGTATGATAATGTTTTAGGATATTGTTTGGTTTGCCTCGCCATTGGCAGTGCTTCAGCAATGTTTGCCGAAACTATTATTATTAGAATACAGACAGCCGGACAGTCGACCAGGGTGTGCTGCGCCGTGTCCTCGCTGCTCGCACAGTGGTGGCACTCGGTTGTCAGGGCCCTAGTACCTTGGCTAATCGTGGGTGTTCTAGTATATCTACTGGACTTACGAGTCGTGGATATACTAGTACACCTCTGCCTACTCCAAGATAAATGGCTTAAAGGTTCGCGTTGAGAACGCAGTGTTTTTTTTTAGGCTAAAAATGTACTTGTTATGTCAAAACGTTGAATTCTTGAAGTGTACATAGACTTCTTTATTTTTGTTGAAGTTTCAAAGAGCGCTAAACAAATTGTCATAAATTACGGCCATTTCTAAAGTATAATCTATATTTCAAAATAAGAATCATCAAAAACAAAAAAATTTGGCGTAAAATGGCGTAACTAAAATAAAAAAAAACAGACTAATTCAGAACCTTTCTCTTATTTGAACTCGTTGAAGGAAACAGATCTGACGGTACGTAATATATGCCTATACATAAATATTTGTAGTTAGTCTATCAGAGGCTGCTATGTGAACCCTATTGTGTGCGTCCACGCCTTCAATACCAAATCACGACATTGTCGAGCAAATGTTTACATATTCACCGGCCTTTAATTACTATGTAACAAAATTCCCATATGAGATCTCGGAACAGTCAGATATTGGACATTTTCTAAAAGCTCTATCTTTTAGCGTTTGTTTAAAGTCATAGCAATAATGGAGTTTATCTAGATAATTTTGGAAGGCTTAGTAAATTATGAGTCATAAATAATATCAGTCAAAATATTTAACATTTAATATGATTTTTTTAGTGTTTTAAGATTCCATAACCAAAAGTTTACCGAATCTTATTACTAAAACTCCGCTGTTTGTATGTATATTTATCACCAGGCTATATCTCACCAACCGTGTTAGCTAGACAGTTGAAATTTTGACACATGATAATCAAACGGAATAAAGTTAATATTTTATAAAGAGTGCTTCTATACAACAAACGTGATTTTTTTCTATTTTTATATACTTATAGAATGATATGGAATCCTTTTTGCACGAGATCGACTCGCACTGGACTGTTTTTTTAAGTTTTTTATTGTTAGAGTTTATTAATAATAATATTTCCTTCTTAAAAAAAGTGATACAATAGATCACTAACCAACTTTAAATAGATTATAAATCCTAATTATCAATCATTTTTCCCAAAATAGTGAAAAATCTCATCATTAATTGTCAGAAGCAAAACCGATAAACCTTAAAAAGCTCGTACATTGTAATTGTTTTTTTTATACAAGCGTGTCGTATAAAATTTAAATTTTGTTAAATGGGTAATTTTAAACTGTTCCTCAACAAAAAAGTCAAATAACACAGACTTTGAACTGTTTCAAGTTCTTAAGTATATTTTATTAGAGCTTTATCAATTTATTCTTCATTGCGTTGAAAGCATAAGAAATATTTAATTTCCATAAAATGACTGTCGGTAGGTTATAACGATATCATCGGATCTCGATCTATGTTGTTTATTATTGAATATTAATACTCTTCGAGGACATACATACTATACTATTTCAATATATTATAATTAATAGAAAACGGTCTCCGTATTATGTTTAAATTAATTAATAAAGTCTCTCTCCTGTGATCATCCCACTATTACCTTCGGAAATGAATTCAGATATTATAAGATACTAGTTGTGCCTGCGACTTTGTTCGTGTTTTTAATTTTATAATTTTATTTCATACATTTCTAAAATAAATTCTAATATGAAAATAGCCTAAGCCATTTCCTATTAAATTAGCTGTCTGTCAGTGAAAGTCCCGTAAAAATCCAGTTTTAGAGATTAGCGGGTACAAACAGACAAACAAAAATTCTAAAAAAAATTGGATTGTTATATTATGTACTTTGTAAATATCCATATGCACTTAGTAAATAGCGGTTATTTTAATATTACATAGCGAACATACAGACATTCCATGCCTTAATGAAGTTAAGTTATATCCTAGTAAAATATAATAAAAGAACTACGAAGGCCTAGTGGTATCCGCGTCGGACTTCCATTTCGGTAGTCAAAGTTCGAACCCCGCCATGTTACAAAGGAAGGAAAACATCGCGAGGAAACCCGGGATTTTTGTCCGATATGGCGACGGACTTGCCACTTGATACATCACACATTTCGTGGGTGCATATGTACCTCTGCCTACCCTTTCGGGTATATAGGGATAACAATATTTATTATTATTGTTTAATAATATAATATACAATACCTGTGTTTGTCATTTTAATCTTGTGTGTTTAAAGGTAGCTTTTAGACAAAGTAAATGCATGTAATATAAAAAAATAAAAAAACTCGCACATGACATTCACATTTTACAGTCATGTCTTTTTATTTTGTCAATTTAAACATCCTGTATGTGTAACAAATCTCAAACGCATTAACAACTTTGTACATTTTTAATTAATCCATTACATTTTATGATTAACGAAATCGTTACAAAAAAAAACAAAGTGAATGTTTACTTTCTGATTATGTAAAAAAAAATATGTACCTACATTACTTACTATACAAAGTAACCTCAGAAGTTGTGAAGAAAACAGTCCTCCTTGCCCCTTACCTATTTATTTAAAAATATATTTTGATAGGCTACAAGATTGGTAATCATTCATATATACTTATAAAAGTTACCTTAAAACAGCAATAAATAGGCATCTACGCGTTTAATTAAAGTATCTACATTCTACATATTTCTCTAATTAATATTAAAAACTTACCTTTTAAAGACGTGAGCGCAAAATGACGTCTTCAAAAACATACCCTTTTTTATTGTAGTAGATTAAAAAGCAAGCGTTTAAAACTGTGCTATATTTATGTATTACATTACTAAAAAAATCATGAAAAACCGGTCAGCAGTTTTGCGTCAAAGAATAACAAACACACTCACAAACATTCTGATTTTTAAAATTAGTAAGTTTAGCTTTATTATTTTTGGTGTTTGTTCATAGTTACGAACAAAGCAAAAATGGATCGCTTTAAGTGAAAATGACTCATAGAATGAGCCTGGAGTAATACGGGAAGAGGAATTCATACTAGAATTCTTTATGACTCATGAGAATTCCCATCACTGAATATCTCGTCGTATAAAGCTTCTTTATATAAGAAATGTTTTTTGATTAAACTCTTTGTTGCTATCGAAAGTATTATTGGACTAGCACATAAGGTGTAACAGCCCGACCACAGGGCAGCGGCGCACCTTCAACATCTATGGTGTCTCTAGGCCACGGTTGTATCTTACGATCAGGAGACCCGTGATTAAGTTTTCTTTTTTTATGGGATAAGACAATGAATGTCTTATCCCATAAAAAAAGAAAACTTAATCGAAATATTTTTTTTTCAGATTTTAATAAAGATAAATCTTATGTCGCCTCTGTGGTGTAAACGTACGGCTGTCACCTATTAAGACTGTTTGCCGCGTAAGGTCCCGGGTTCAATTCGCAGGTGGGGTAACTTTTCTTAAATGTTTTTCAGATTATTCTGAGTAAGCATTACATTGTTCGGGATTGGAATGTGCTCGTAGTCACGATAGGCTTGCCACCTATCACATCGTGGGCCCTAGTACCTTGACTAATCGTGGGTGTTCTAGTATATCTACTGGACTCACTAGTAGTGGATATACTAGCACACCTCTGGCTATTCCTTCCGGGATAATAGGCGTGGAGCTTGAACTTCGGGCACATTCGAATCCCGGGCAATGAAATGCTTACTCAGAATAATCTGAAAAATATTTAAGAATAGTTGTCCGACCTGGGAATTGAACCCGGGACCCCACGCTAACAGTTTTAACACATCACAGAGGCGGGAGTGTTTTCTAACTTGAAATTCTCAAAAACTAGTAGCCCTACCCGGGATGTCGTGCGTTAAAAGACTTTTTATAAACTGATTATAAACATAGGTTAAAAAACATGCGTAAATCCGAGTTTAGCGAAGCAAATCCACTGATGGGACAATAACGGTAGAAGACGGGGAAATAAAAGCATTTTGTGGTTTTGTATGTAGGGTTTGGAAAAGGGGTCCGAAGCACGTTTTTGTCCCTTAATGAAGCTTTTACCAACGTTTGACCATCGCTTTGTTTACTGAAAATGATGAAAATTACATATAATTCAATACTTGTATAGTTTTTTAAAGTTCCAAGGCAAAAACTGTAGGTCCCTATTACAAAGAGTTTATTTGTCTGTCTATTTGTCACCAGGCTTAGTCTCAAGAATCGTAATAGGTACAATTGAAATTTTCGCGTATGTATTTCTGTTATTGCTATCTTATATATATCTACCTAATACCTTTAAACGAGCAATTCTTGTTTAAATATATCAGCGATTTCGGAAACGGCTCAAACGATTTTCTTGAAATTTTGTGTGTAGGGGGTTTCGGGGGCGATAAGAACCTTTATCATTACAATACAAAGCTAAATTTCGCCATTTTTTGTTAAGTTAGTATAGCTCGGTTGGGAAATCGGGCGCCTTAATACGCAGAATCCCAGGTTCAAAACCCAGTCTATTCGATACTTTTTTTTTTTGAGTTCCTTCTTTTTGTATTTTTGTGAGAAAACTGTTCCTGGAGGCCCTACAGAAACAAGAAAAATATTGTAAATTATGTCAAATACAATATAAAAATGTGATGTACTAACCAAATACCATCGGTCATCCAGGGACTGACAACACATACTAATAACAGAATAAAATAAATATATATGATGCACTTATACCACAAACATATAATGGTACGGAATCCTTCGTGTGATAATCAGACACGCACTTGGTCGACTTTTAACTCTCGATCCCGTCTAAATCATTAAATTTAACCAACGACGATATATACGACTATTGTTTCTTTTTTTATGCATCTGCCATTATTGCTTTTTCTGTTGGTCCAAAGGTTGGCTTGTAGAGAATGCTATACGTATTAAGCTTGCCTTTTGTATAACATATTTGTATACGATGTACAAAAAAGATTAAATAAATATATAATAATCCGTTGCTTTATTTTCCGTTTCTTATTAAATTATCTGTCTATCAGTGAAAACCCCGTCAAAATCGGTACAGTCGTTCGTATCGTGTGTGTGATTAACAGGTACAGACGGACAGTTAAAAATTCTAGAAAATACTGTTTTGGTATAAATATACTTTGTAAACAAACATGGTATTTTTATTATTTATTGGTAAATAGCGGTTATTTTAATATTATATACAGACACTCAAATGATGTTCATTTGTATAGATAGATTCATTAAATTATGCTCTAATAAATTCAATACTAGTTTATATTCTAATAGGGACCTCAAAACCGGAACTGGAGAAAGGAGTCTCTAGGGTAAATATAGAAATTGCATACTAATTAACAATTTGTCTTTGTTTTCACAATGCGGAACGTTTCTAGTATAATAATAGGACATCTATTTATTTATTGTAATACTTTAATTTTTTTAATACGCTTTTATTAGCTTGGGTCGTACGTATGTATGTATGTATGTATGTATGTATGTATGTATGTATGTATGTAGCGGAATCTTTGAGCTTGATTTTCGC
>DVZL01000116.1:0-29420 GCA_018236625.1 Lasaia peninsularis
GCCACAATAGCGGCAGTGCTCGCCATTGTCGTGTTCTGGTCTGGAGGGTAGGGTAGCCGGTAAACTTACTCACGCAATAGGCTTACCATCCCAGCCTCAGGTTGGCAACGCACCATTTCCACCTTTGGTGTCTATAGGCGACGTGTCTTTCTTACCATCAGGAAATCCGTCTGCTTGTATGCCTTCCAATATCATAAAAAAAGTCAGATTTTATTCAAATATATTTCTTTATGACGATACGGACTATCATAGGAATACACGTACATATGTCAATTTTAATAATAACTGTCTAAATAAAAAAATGTCGAAATCTTTAGAGCCGTTTTGGAAAAAACAATTCCATTGAAATAAATATATTTACATACGAGGCTAGCTTTCCGCCTGCGGCTTCTCCATCGTAAATTATTTTAATTATATAGATAACTTCCAAAGGGCAGAATTTTTTTCATCTTATAATACTTATTGCAGTTAAAAATTCGGTAGCCTATGTTCATCGTCAAGGTAAACTATCTCTGTACCAAATTTCATTAAAATCGGTTCAGTGATTTAGGCATGAAAGCGGTACAGACAAAAATACTACCGCATTTATAATATTTGTAGGGACTTGGCCTTTTCTAAAGTATACGATCCCAAAAACAGGTAACAAATATTTATTATTTACATAAACGTTTCTTACCTACAATCTTGACCTCGCATTCCGTTCTGTCTGGTTGCTTTTCGAGTCTGCATGAGTATTTACCAGCATCTTCTAGCTTAGCTTTCTTGATAATTAACTTGCAGACACCAGATAAATCTTTCGAAATTGTAAATTCATCATTGTCTTCAATCTTTGTGTCCTCTTTCCACCAAGAAACAATAGCCAAACTATTAGAAACAGCGCATTCGAGTAGAACTTCATGTTTTGTGTATCCTGTAAGTGTTTTCTTAAGATTTTTGGTGAATGTATAGGTGGGATCAGGTTCGTCAACTTGTAGGAAAGCAGTACAAGAAATACCACCAATTTCGATTGTGTATTTGCCCGTATCTTCAACTTTAGGGTTGAATATGACAAGTTTGTACGAATCTCCTTCATTTATCATCTTATATTTTGACCCCGGGAAACATTCCTAAAAAAATCAATAATAAATAAGGATCCATGTACCTATAATGTAATAAACAGAATAGTTCGAATACTTCAGCAAAGGCCAGTACTTACATCTTTACGGAATAACCATTTTGGTTTCGAATTTGGCTTCGTAAAGATGGCTTCAAATGTTACTTTCTTGTCCTTACCCTCCTTTGCGTTTTGATCTACGAGAGGTTTCAAGAACGAATCTTGTTTCTGAAACATATATAATAATGATATTAATGTTACTGACACGTATGTTGTTGAATAACAAAAAGGTGCTGTCAGGCAGAAGCTGTGCCACCATTTATTGATCATTTAAATAACATTGATCATTGAGATAATAAACGAATAGCAAATGAAATGGCTATTTATTTATCATCTTATATTTTAAACACCATGAATTGAAATCATATACCGACATTCGACCCCAAAAGTATTGTTACATTGGAAAAAAATTGACAATTTATCCCACGGTGTTTACTTTCAATCAAAAATAATGAATTTACTCTCAAAAGTCATTAGAGAGTGACTGTCCCAATTACGAATTCATCATTTTTGACCCTTGAACATCGATGTCACTGTGCTTTACCTGGTGCTTTGGTGTAAATATATCAGAAGTCAAGTGCAGAAGAACCGATTGAGGAAGAGAATGAGAAAGAAGAAATAGTTGTGCATTTATACACAATCCAAAGTGAATCAAAACTTTCGACCGACATCACGATTAGTAATACTTGCACTGATTTAATTGAAATCCTTACAAATTTAAAGCAAGTACTAAAATTAAAAAAACAATAGTTTGTTCACGTTGAGAAAAAAGTGACATTATCAATAAACTCTCTGACCAATCAATTAACAGATTATTTGAAATTTGACTGGATGAAGACGATTTTAATTTTATTACCACTATTTTCTTCATGTGAACCAACTATAAATAAATAATTTAAGGTATATCTAGTTACTAAAAGAGTACAATTTCACTTTTATCGAATTATATTTACTTAGTCATTTTATTTAGAATTAACATACACGGTATAGAATATTTCAATATAAATGTGAAAATAATTGTACATAAAAGTTTTATAATGAATCAGTTATGATAATGATAAAATATAAAAATCTATCAACCAATTATAAGACAAACGATTAAAAAAAAGTAATAATCGGTTATTATACTGACTATAAACAGCTGAGCATTTAAATAACTAAAAAGAATTTATCGTGGCAATAAATATCATCAAAGGGTAAACAGATGTTCATCTAGATATCTATTATAAATATACACCAGTGCAAGTCAACGTTTATCTAACAGAAGTGACAGATATGATTGTGTGGACGTGTAATATTGATGTGCGCCAAATTGCATTTAGTGTAACAATCAAGATGCAAAGTGTAAACTACCGACGGACAAACGCGGTGTCAAACCTCGTTTCTTTTGAACGAGTGCAGCACCGGCCAATCTGGAATCAGTTCGGCTAGAGACGGTCTTCTATTTTGAGATTTCTATAAAATATCCACAAACCCATAATGAGTTCCCATCACACTTGATTTTTTTATAATGCGAATCAGCAAACGGCAATTCTCATGGTAAGAGACGACCGTTGCTCATAGACACACTAGAAGTTTTAAAAGTTAAAGAGATGAGTTTTGTAATGAGTCTAATTATATTTTTGTTATATTTTAAACTGATATCTTAGTTTGTAACTTGTAACTATAATTACATCGAAATTATTCTGAAGTCTCTTTCTTTAAAGTAAACGTTGCAATGGTGAGAATGTGGTTCTTGTTTTTTATTTATTTACTCGTTTATTATCTATTTTAATTCTCATATTTATTTACAGAAAGAAATAAAGCGTTGATTAAGTCATATTTCTTGATTAGGTGCAAAAATTTGAATGCAGTTGTGTGTACTGTTTTGTACATAGGTTGGTTGCGAGAGTTTGCAATATTTTTGTTTGAATATGGTTTTGATTCTATTAATTATCTGTAAGAATGTTTTACTTAGTTGTTGTTAAAACCGAAAAGAAAAAAGATTCGTTAGATTAAAATGGGTGACGCAAACTATGTCGCAAGTTTTGGCGATGGGTCAAGCGAATATTCAGCATTTGACGATGTGTCGTCTTGTAGCGCTTTTTTTTATTCAAAAATACAATATATGAAATGAATTCTTTAAATTCATAGTCAATCAGATGACAGAAGCACAATTTTTTGAATTATGGAGATGTAGATCTGTATCCAACAGCTATTAATAACATATTTGAAAATGTACATTATATATTAAGGATTATTAATTTTAGAGGTATTAAGTAACTCACCTGCTGTTGTCAAGTAAAATTGACACAGAACAATTGCTGATACATTTTAAAACGTTCAATATCATAAATATTACGTGAATATAAAAATTTAAAATATTTATAACTTTAATTTGTATTCAGTAGAAGGTAGTCTCTTTTATTTTGATATCTTAACGTATAGTTACCTCAAAATGAAGAAGTATTTCAATCTATTAGTTTATGATACGTATTAATTTATCGATAAATAATTTTGTAAAACTTAAGGACTACTCAAATAATCTTAGTAAAAATATAGCTCTATGAATTAAACAATAACCCATAATAATTTATAACTATTTCATAAAGTAGTTGATACTAACGCGGAATGTATTAAATATTTTTCTTGCAAGCCAAATAGCCATAATTATAAATAGTTAGATATAATAACTAGTTAATTAGCTATAGTGTTCAATAAATTGAAGTAATCAATCATAATGATAGTATTTACTAAGGTTGACAAAGATGACGGTTTTTAAAACTGTCTAATTAAAAAAACAAACAAAAACCTCTTTCGTACAAAAACATTATTCGGGAAACGTTTTTCAAATCACATACAATAGGTATGTATTTTCAAAGGTGTGATCATATTTGAAAAGTATTGCCCGTTTGTCCCTCATAGCAAATTTTACATAAATATTTGTAATATCTTGTATGTATATTTGTAATATGACGTTGTCATCTTGCTTTCTCATCTGAATAGGTTTGGAGGAATTAGAATCAAGGCCCATCGGTTGATTTTAATTTATTATATCCTTAGAGGTACGCGTAATACAATTTGCGAATATATACATCAATTATAAGAAAACAATTAACTACTTTTATTTACAGCTTCCGTATTTTAAATTTATCAACATACCTTTTCAACTTTCTTCAAAGTAGGCAGTGGTTTCTCTGTTTCTTTCAAGTCACCCCAATCTGGATCTTCTTTCTTTTCGCCCCATTTGGCGTACTTCCTCTTCTTGAGCATAGCTCTGAAGTCCATTCCACTTGCATCTGGGTTGCAAATATAAAAGTGAGATTTAATTACATCTAATTTTGTACCAACTTTTGTTCTTTTTTGTTTTCACCAATGTTATTTAGTTTCACAGTGAACAATTTAACTCATATTTCAAGTCATAGTCTATTTAATATTAATAAAAACAGTTAATTAACTTTTCATTATAATTGCTCTGGACTTTGAGAGAGCCATATTAAAATGTTAAGTATATTGCTGTAGGTTATCGCTAGTTATTGCCGATATGTTGAATATTATATTTTGGTGTATGACAATAGTTTTTAAAAGTTTTGCACGCGATTCGAACGAATTGGTCGCACCACCTTTATATATTTCTATCGCATAGTACATAGCATAGCATACGTAAAATTTCTCATATTAAGGAATTGACACAACAGAAGCAAGCTGACAACGCACAATTACCACGAGATGTGCGTTTCTTTTGACCTACAGATGCGTCCGCTCGTTTGATTTTCTATACTATAACAATAAAAAGTATTTCAATATATTTTCATATTTTTATTTGTATTTCATAAAATCATCTGTGAAATGATAATGAAATGAAAAAAAGTATTATTTAAGGCCAATATTGCAATTGCTTACCTGAGACATAGAGCTGCATTTCCGCTGAATCTTCTCCATGGATATTGCTAACAACAATCTTATATTTCCCTTCATCAATAGGTTTTACTTTTCTCATGCAAAGTGTGATAAGACCTTGGTCACCATCGGTGACAAACTTGAAGCGACCACCTTCAATAATCTCAGATACTCCTTTGTAGAATCTAAAGGTTGGTGGTGGATTACCTTCCACTTGTACGGTAAGGTAACCAGTTTGGTCTGAAATAAGTAAAGTGTTAAATATATATAATTTTTATATTAACGACATTATTGTGTTTATTGGATGTTGTATACGCCTAAATACGGCCTCTAAAGAACTTGAGGTTAGATCTTCTACAAGTTCAGGTATGAGTATGTTTGGTGCCTCAACTTGCAAAATTATACGTAAAAATATTGGGCATAAGTTATTATGCCTTTTGAAAACTGTTTATGACGATGATATTATCCTTCTTAGGATTAGATCCTTAATCGTAGGAATTTCGACAATCTTAAATCTAACGGAATATTCTCCACCAGTACCAAGATACAAGCCTACCAAATTAAGAGATAGCTGATTAGCATAAAAATTCAAAATTTAAAAAATAAAAAAAAGCTTCTAATAAAATCTTAAGGGAATATGGTAACGAATGTTACTTTTTTACCTGTGTATAGTCCATAACTTAAGAACGGCTAAACAAAGAAAGTTTTTGCTTTAGTTTATTCATACAACATTTTATTAGCTTCTAATAAATAATAAGTAAATATTTATTCCTAAACAAATTACAAAAAATGATTTAATTACAAAGTAAGCAAGTTGTATGCTTATGTTATGGGTGTTAGTCAACGATACTGATACAAAGAAATAAATATATAACATTATAAATTGTCGCATCTGTAGTGTAACGGTACAGGTGTCGCCTATTAAGACCGTTAGCCACGCAGGCTCCCGGGTTAAATCCCCAGGTCGGGCAACTTTTCTTAAAATGTTTTTCAGATTTTTCTGACTAAGCACTACATTGCCCGGGATGGGAATGTGCCCGAAGTTACAATAGGCTTGCCATACACACATATCACATCAGGGCCCTAGTACCTTGGCTAATCGTGGATGTTCTAGTATATGTACGGGACTTATGAGTTTTAGATAATAGCACACCTCTGCCTACCCCTTCGGGGATAATAGGCGTGAAGGTACTTTTATAAATTGAATATTCAAATAATTTACTTTTAATGTCAGGTTGTACAAAGTTTGTGTGGTCAGCCAGTATAATTTTATTATAGAGGCAGATAAAGTTTATTTTGGCCTTGACTGCATTCCATCATTATGTTGTTCGGTTTGGAGAACATGTCACCCGGTAAAATTACTTGCGTAAGATTTTTAAAGATTTAATATTTCCTTTGAATTATTTAGGCATACAGTAACAACAAAAAAAAATGCAACATCACAGGAATGTCAAGAATCGGGTTTAGGCCTCGTCAATAGATGTGAACCAGAGCGGTAAACACTCGACCAAAATCAACGATAAATATATGACTCACCTTCAACTGCTGTATAGCTGTCTTGCACATCAACAATCACAGGCGGACCCTCTTTGCCAATAGGCTTTAGCGGTATCGACGGTTTGTTGATGAGGTCTTCCATATCTTGAACTGATGGACGTCTTGCATCTCCAGATTTTCTGCGCTATATTTTTTAAATATATGTCAGTACACGACCGGAAATACCAAGCAATTTAAGTTAATCACATTTAGCCAGACTTTAAACACTTATGGTTTCAAAAAAAACTATAAGCGGTAAAAAACATTAAATAAGAATATATAATTTTAAAGAAAATACAATTTATATGCAAAGAAATTTTACTTGAATAATTTTAAAAAATATTTAAATTAATTCTGCAAATACGATTTTCTTAAAATGTTTTAAGTAACATTATATGACACATATGTCAAAATAGTAAAATGCGTTAGAAGCAAAATAAAAAGTCATCAAGATACAAAATATTTCTAACTTCTTAATTTAGATTGAAAAATTATACCGTAACGAAATACAAGACACATTAGTTGTGTTATGACAGATGCTGTACATCATGCACGTTAGCCAAACGACCTGACAATGAAGTGCTGGACTTCCTGATAAATGTAGCGCAAGTGTTAATACAGCACTTCATAATTTAAGGTGTAAATGATTACAAATTTTATCGACTGTCAACTCCAAGTTTACGGCAAATAATGATTTACGTTAACTCGGGAATCTGAATTTTACACGAACTAAATTTGATCGATTAATTTTGTTTAACATAATTAATAAAGGTCACATGTCTTGAATTATAAACGTACCTTAAAATTTGTAAATTTGATGGGCCTTGAATACGTTTTTATCGATAGGTCGAAATTAAACAAAACAACGTGTAGAAGGCTCATTAATCACTAGCATTTGCCCGCGACTTCGCTCGCTTTAATTTTAGGATTTGGGAGAATTCCGAAAAAAAATAACTATGCAGGTATTTTTTTTGGCAACAAAGAGTCTTTGTACTAATTTTTAGTAGCTTCATATCTTGGTAACTACGAAAGGCCCATATTAAATTTCACGCTCTCTTTTAAAGGGTTGAGGGCAAATTTACAAGAAAACAATGATGCATAATTTTTTCCTTAGTCACAAATAGTCAGCATACCAATTTTATCTATATATCTTGAAAATTGCGGAATGCTCCATACTAAATTCCACCCCCCATTTAAGGTAAGCAGGAGTTACAAAGAGACAAAAAGTAGCCTATGTCACTCTCCATCCTTTCAATTATTATCTGCACTTAAAAAATTATGTCAAGTAGTGACTCCATTTGGCCGTGAAAGACAGACAAAAAACAGGCACACACAAATAGTATCCCATTTATAACATTAGTATGGATAGTAATGGAATTGTACGACATAAACATAAACATGAACCTTTGACATCAATTAATGATTTATAACACAGTATATATGAAATATATAAACAAAATAATAAATTATTTACTTTTAAATAAAATAAACAAAGATGTTCGAGAATAACCTCAAAACAATAATACTTGAATCAATGTTAAGTATTCTGGTTAAAATGTAGACGATTTAAATCAGAAGAATTTGTAACTTTGAGACTTGAAACGCCAGTGATCAAGATAAATATAACACTAATAAGACAAGTGTTATGCGTATTATATTTTGGAATATAATTATTTAAATTACGACTATTTTTTATATTTTCTTAAACATTCTTTTGACTAATAAGAAGATTCACTCGTATTCCCAAATGTATAAACCCTAATATAAAAAAATGCAAGTTCAATGTTTTTTAACATTATTTTTAAATTAAACGTCCCTTAGATAAGATAGAAGTTAAATAGAATTTACAAAAGGCTAACAAAATTAAACCTAAAAATGAAAAGTTTATGATTATTATGATGTCACAAATAATGAATGTCCAGAAGTAAGAATAAAGAGAACTTTTTCTCTTTATTAATTTTCGTAGACAAACGATGCGTACGCTACGAAGCGTAGCAGAAATTGTACATTGTTGGATTCAAAATTACTTATTTACAGTATTTTTAATTTAAATCACTTTGATAAAACTAATTTATAATTTAACATAATTATATTGATGACTTTTTATTTATTAAGCGAACACATACTTACCCCATCACCTTTCGGTACCGCTAATTTATTGGGTGTTTTCTTTGCCACCGCTGCCATTATTTTTAAAAGAAATTAGCGATTAAAACCACAAAACCATACAATTTTTGATAGTTCACTATTACACAGTTATTTTTCCATTATAGAACATTCAACAGTTTTAACATAACACTTTAAATTTAATTAAAAAAAAGTATTTTTTTTTCTTACAATCAAACATATTTCGATTTAAAAGCTCACTTCTGTACTAAATGCTTCTTCATTCGTAAATATTTTATATTCTAATTAAGTATTATACCCTTTTTTAGGTTTTTTTCGAGGAGTTTCGATTTGAGGCTGTTCGATATGTTTCGTATGATCTAAAAATGTGAGCGAATGTCAAAAGACTGAAGGGGTCGCGCGGACATGCTTGCCTTGCTAAGAAGGTGAGTGGGGCACGGGGAGCGCGGGCATCTATTTGTGCAGAGCACAAATCAGCAGACCAGTTCAATTAATTATCAGATTAAGGTGAGCCATCCGTGTTTGTACTTGGACGTAGCATTTACATACGTGAAAATAACGTCAACCGAAACCCACGATAATTTGGAATTGGTAGAATTCATCTAGTCAGTCTAGAAATCAAAAAACTATTCTTTATTTGACTTAATTTTAAAAATGATCTTGCTTTTTTCAACTTGCCTTCCGTATTTATTTCAATTCTAATTAGGGTAACATTTCTGTTGGTGAAGTCAAAAAAGCATAAAAGTATAATATGCTAAGATTTTAAATAGAGTAAAAATATTCGTCACGTCATAGAGGCTGAAAATGTAAGTTTTCAATGAATTTAGGATTATCCTTCATTTGGTAGGTATTAAACAGCAAAGACATAACAAGGCCTATAGGTTACAATGGTCAAAGAGTAGGTGTCTGAAAAGAAGTCCACTATCGTAAGTAATGTTATTATTGTAATGTTATGAAAAATAATGTTTTGATTTCTCATATTGTACTAGTGCAATTAAAAGAGAAACTAGTCATCTTATTTGATAAAAGCTGATTGATATTACTAAGTAAACTAAACTTTACTATGAGTCCATCGCTTTATAGTTGTACAATATACTTAATTAATACAAACGTATAATTTTTGAGTATTCACTTGAATCTTATATCTGTAAGCTTACATTTTGATTTGATCATCGTACTGCTGAACAGACATTGAATGTCGTATTAATTTTTACCTAAACTAATTTAGGGTTTGATGATACAGTTATACAAAATAAATATTAATATAGAGAAATATATAAAAGTATTTTACTATGGTGAGTAATACCTACAGATGAGAATACAAATTAAAAAAATGTTTTTATGTTAACCTATAGAATAAATCTTAGAAATTGTTTTCGGAAATAGAAACTTTAGTTCACACAAAATAAATTTCGGAACGCATGCATAAATGTCAATAATTACTTACAGTATTTGACAGGAAGGACAAAAAATATTTGACATAATATGCTTAATATTTATTGAAAATTATTTATCTTTCATATTCATTGTTTTTGCTATTCGGGGCGGAGATAAATCCAATGAACCCAAAACCATGAAAATTGGTCCAGCAGATCTCGAGTTATAAGTGTTGTAACAAACCCGTCTCTGTTTACCAATGGGGTCCTACCCAGCTTTACTCAAGTATAACATAAATTTTATCAAGGAAAATATAGAATTTAAATAGTAAAATAATTTCACTAATAGTTCAATTTCAAAAATAACTTAATACGTACAAACAAACCGTTAAATCTTTCTTCGTTATAGTAGATATTATTATAGATAAATTTTAAAATTGTTTGGCACTCAAGAACAAAAGTAAATTATTTGAGTGATATCATCGCTGGCAAGCTACTTAGTGCTATTATTTTGAAGTTCACAATTCAAAACATTGTAACAGATACCGTTAGTTTTTATTCTCATCAGTTATTTATCTAACTGCTATATTATTGTAATTTGAAAAATTATAAAAGGCAAGTTGTTAAAAGGCGAAGCGTTTTAGAATTAGCTTTTTTTATTTTTCGAGATGCTCTCAATGAGCCCTTTCATTTGATACCCATATTGTAGAAGTGCTTTGTAAACAACTATTCCACTATCTTGGTTGATCCGCCATATTGGATTTAGAATGGTGTCATGTACCTTATCGCGTATTGTCATCCAAACTAAGCCTGTATACAAAATTTCAGCTTAATCGGGTGAAGATATTTACTTCAAATTTGCATTCTAAGATTACATCCGAACATACATACTTACATACATACAATATAAGTTAAATAAAAGCTTTGATAAAAATATTTAAGCTTAATATTTACGAGTAAGTAGATGTATTATTTTCAAAGAACGCTGCGTAAACAGAATCTACAGGATGGTTATCATTTATATTTTAATTTTTTCATTAATTATTGATTTTTTATGTATTCCTATCTATCTTTATATCTTATATCTTATTCTATCACTTCTTAATAATTTCAATGATTCTCCTTGAAATCTTAAATTACTTAGCTCATGTTGCTTAGGTAACGTGAACTGAAGCACGTATTTTGGCACACTGTCAGTTCCGCTTATTTACTGAACCAAACGCTATAAATCTTGCATTTCAGTAATAAAAGCACTAAATAAGCACCTGTCGATAGAAATATTAAACAGTGGGAGTTGACAGCCAATATTTTTTGAAAGTGTACTCATGCCAAATGTTCTCAAGATACCAGTATTGTACCTGACCACGGCTAGGACGGCCATCCCACGCGCTATCGCTCAGGTATTTCTACCCTTTATATCTTTATGTCAATCAAATTTATCTATTCTTGTCTATTTGCGGTCTGACCTTGTTTATAATAATAACATTGTATAATTATAATGAATGATTATAGATTACGTCTACGTGTTTAAGTGCATGATGCATTTCTGTGAGGTGACCGGATTGCTTACGACTTGCATTGAATGAAATTTCCTTTTGTTTTCCTTGTTATGTTTTTGTTTGTATGATTCGTTAGAACTTTAACATTTAAAATTAAAATGACAAAACATTAATTCTTTATAAAAAGAAAATATTTTTTATCTCAAGAGGTACCTACGTAATACTATTGATATTGCAATGATGTTAAATAAATATTTAACATACAAGAATATTTAATATTTGAATATTAAACATACAAATAGTATTGCTAGATGCACTGAGTAAAGTTAACTAAAAAATAAAACAGTTTAATTATACCTCTCAAGCTTTACAATTTTATCTAGTCATAGTCGTAGTATAACTCTTTTAGTTTTAAGATATATAAAAAATATTTAAATATATAAAATAGACATTTTTTTTTGACACAGATAAAACTTGCGATTATCAAAAAAGTTATCGAGCATCAAAAAAGTTATCAAAAAAGTTGTGGAACACTTAACTTAGGTACATTTTAAAATAATATTAATAAATTAATTTTGCGAAATGGAAATGAAGAACCCTATACGTCCAAGTTCATTTCGTATTACGGTTTTCAATTAATTACTTTTTAGCACTCTGAATCTTTAATTGCTAAAACAAATTCATTAAATAATGCCAAGAGCAAATCTGTATTGATACACACTAAAATTTACACATTCCAAAATATCTGAATATTCTAATATCAGCTTCAGACATTGACTTTTGCGTATTCTAGTTTATTTCGATCAAGGCTACTTATTAAACCGTTCCTCTTCTTTAACGGTGTCAGAATCAATAATTTGGTGTGACAGATGTTGAGATAAAATATTTCATCAACAATATGCAAGCCCATAAATCACTGGTACTGGCTGGCAGCTCGTGGTCATCTATGCAGTACAAAGATCATGACATATCTTAACCTAGATTTTAGGCAGTTCGTTTATTATATAACTAGCTGACCCGGCGAACTTCGTACCGCCTTAGCGTAGCAATGATGCACTACTTTCCACGTTTCCGAACAAACGATGCTCTTTCAATATAGTCTATGGCTGTGAATGACATTGACATTCGTTAGGCACGTTTTTTTTAAATATGCAAAATTATATGTATATTTTTTAATATGTCTGAGAGGTTTTCTTAAATTTTTTTCATTAAGAACCTTCTCCTAATAATAACAAATACAACAAAAAAAATAATTAGTGATATCGGTCCAGCCATTCACGCGTGATGCCGTGACCAAGGAAAACGGGTTTCATTTCTTATAAATGAAATAAATAAATAAATAAGTATAGCATTGCAATCATGTCCCGAAAGTTTAGGCAGAGGTACGTATGCACCCACGATTAGCTGACGATATTAAGTCCCATAATGTGAAAGGTGGCAAGTCCATCGCCATATCGGCAAAAATCCAGGGTTTCCTCACGATGTTTTCCTTCACCGTAAGAGCACTTAGAAATTGCACCTAAGTTAGAAAAACTCCTTGGCACATGGCGGGGTTCGAACATGGACTGCCGAAAATGAAAGTCCGAAGCACGTACTATTAGGCCACCGTAGCTCTTAATTATTATATTATATTTTATTATATAATAATTAAGGGTGTTCCTACAAAATTATCATTTTTTTATCTTTGCCTATCAAATAACTTAGACTATACATACACATAATAATATATAATAAAACCTTTGGAGAGGAGATTCTGTGCGTTAAAGACAAAGTTAACGTAGCGTGCCGATTTCTATCTCTGGTTAGGCTGTTTTTTATCTTGTTTATTTAAGCTCATTCCGTGGATGAGGTGATAAAAGTAAAATATTATTTTGGCTACAATTGATTAACGCGCTATGCGTTTTCATTTTTTGTGTTTTTTTGTTTAATAAAACATACTTTATAGATTCATACGTGTTTTTTTTTCAAGTATTAGGATTCTTTATTTGCAACTGCGCTAAAATGGTTTACTATTTTTCTGATTGTCGGATTTGGAAAGTGAAATTGTTTGGCATGTTTTAAAGTAAGCTGCCACGTTTCGCCCCTAGAGTAAAAATGTTTAATAATAGATGGTGTATTGTTAAAATTGGTTGCGGGTACAACTTGTTAAAGTACTATCTATTCTATACGTTTGTTTGTACAGAAATAACAAAAAAAATGCTTACAAGATTATTGTAGATTCGCCAAATACCTTTTCCTCAAATTCGAAATTCCTTACGGGTATTGTTACGAAAACTTTTGATTATAGTTCCATTAATTGGTACAAGGTCAAGATTCACTTAGAAACAAAAGATGAACACAATAGTCTGTTGACAATACTTTTGGCTTCATACTAAATTTTTATTTATAGATTCTTTGTTTAGCTTCCGTTGCTATTTTTAATTAATCAGATGTATTTATTGTTAGCGATAATATTAGACACGATACAATTTCGGACCGCTTCTGTATTATGTAATGCTTTGTGGTAGAATCACTAATTTCTTCAATAAATTACGCGACAAATAAGCCACTAAATTTAAATTAGATAATTAAAATAATGTTTTATAACATACATAAATTCAATACAAAGAAGTTTATACTAATTAGAAAGCGTGGGTTGTTAGAGTCATTATTTTAACAATAAATTAAGAGGACAAATAATAATTTGCTTCGACTTGATACCATGCAGTTTGGATGATGAACATCAGAAAACTCTTTAGGATAGCTTTATTAGCATGCAGGCATTTTACATCTATGAGATTTTTGTTATCAAGGTGAGGTTTCTTGCTTAATAAAATAAGATTATTATTAGTAGTTATAGTTAGAACGATAAAAGGTTACTTGCGCTACTCACTACTTTTAATATTATTGACACTTTATTTTTTTATTTATATTTTTTTAAACATCTGTTCGAAACAAATCATACAACTTGATTCGTTCAGAGAAACAATTGGATACATGAAAATTAATCACTTAAAAATCCTATGTTAGCCACGGTTCTAGATTTTTCTCTATAACATTGAAATCTAAACATATATTTTCACACAAGTATACCTCGGTAGATAATTCACCCGGTCTGCCACGTTTCTTTTTGGAAAAAAAATAATTGTTTTAGTAAGACATCCAGTTAATAATGTGCAGGTGATATTAAACTATCAATTAAGATTAAGTGCCGATCCCCAAATCCACATTTCTTCCCCAACAATGATATTATTAAAGTGTAATTAATTATCGTAATGATATGTGTAGTGCGATGGTGTGTAAATAGGTTTAATTTGTGTAAAATGCTTTTTTATTTCATTCAATATATATGCAATATTAGTCAGTGCAGGTAAATAGAGTCAGTATTGAAATAGAATAAGATCTAAGTTAGTTTAAAAAATTAAATATTAATATAAGACATTCTATACGTCACTATAAGCAATTAGTTAGTATTATATAATTATAGAAAAACCATTTATAGTTTATTAGAATCATTAAATGCATACTTCAGTTTATAAAGATTCTGCATAGCTTCAGACATCAGAGTTTTAAATTCAAAGAGTAAAGAGAGATTGAGACATTTAAATTAATGGTTCTTTTATAATTAATATCATCATCGCTGCTATGCAATAGAAATTGTCGACCCGCTGTTTTATAAAGCGGTTTGGAAGGCTCCGGAAAAGATCTTTATTGTAAAAGCCAGGACATCTAAAAGAGCTAACGAAGATAGAAAATGACTTTAGGAAAGATATTGTAAAGATTTCCATATTTAATTTACCAGGAGAATTTTGTGAATTCGACATGGGAAGGGGTAAAATCTTAATGGACTTAAATTACTAATTCTTTAGTGATTGTAAACTGCTACATTTGAAAATCAATGTTTTATATGTCATGTATAATAAAATGTAAATTTTTCTGTCAATTTAAAAATATATTGCAATAAAAATATCGGAGCGGAAAATGCTGTAAAAGCAAGCGGCGTCCATTTTAAATTAACCAGACCCAAACAATCTCACCTTTTTCTCGTCTAAAACTTCGCCTGGGCGTAATTTGGTGACCTGTTGTTAAAACACATTAATAATATCCCCCTTTTTAAATTTATTTCCTAAATCTGCCGCCGAACCTGAAGGCCCTACAGTCTATAAATGTTTTGTGCAGTAAAATGTCAGCTGTGCAGTAGTTATTACGTTATGTTTTGCGTCATTTTCATGTTAATTGTAACTGTTAGTTTTTGTACCAACTTCACCAGGTGCACGAGAAGCTTCTCAACCACGCAGTGCTCCAACCCTTTCATAAATGACCATTTAGGCCATTATGTGTGCATACGTGCTTACAAGCTGTGCAACTTTTGTGTGCTTTTGATTGCAAAGTGTGTGCAGTAGCTTTGTGCTTTGTACGAAAATTTCCATGGAAAAAGTTCTATATGTTACAATTCTTTTCAAACATGCATGAAATATTTATAAAATAATGTTTATTAGCTACATTTTTATTAATTTCCTTCGAGTTACAGTTATTTCAGTGAATATATTAAATTGTAAATATCTGAACTGTTTCCACGGTTAATGTGTTGTAAATCCTGTCACAGCAAATGCGTTGTTTACAGTTAAACTTTTATAACGGCAATATCACGGACAGCATTCATCAAATACTCGCAGTTTTGCTATTACCTTCTTTTCTTCAATCACCTCACCGGGTCTTAGTTTTCTATGCTCCTGTGGATTATGTGTTGTTGAATCTTAATATCTACGCTACCCTTTTTCACATTTGTGTAAATACTACATTCTATGAAGCCAGGAGTGGAGGAGTTTAAGCTTCAAATCAATTAATTAAACCAACTACCTAATCATGTCCCAAGCACGAGGTATCTAAAGCATCACCGTAGTTTACATTATTATAAGCATAATCAACGGGTTGTAATCAGGGTGTACTATTGTTACGGGTTCGGCTTGACAGAATAGGGTCTACAGGATCTATAAAATTTAGGTTTTGATATCACGCAAATTCGCTTTATTTTTATCATTTAGAGCATATATGCAAAAGTATCAACTTATAAGAGCAATATTTGCGTGCTATCAATCAGTTCCACTAAGATAATAAACTACTTTAAAACAGTACACAGGTTCATCTGTATATTTCTTCATACCTTTTACTATTTGAAGACGACTCATACGTAGTCAAAATATCTTTAAAGAGATCTTTAGCCTTAATATACCAATAATAATACTCTTTTTATTTAAAAAACAAATACATACCTCATCACTGATGATTAGTGATGGACGTCTTCCCATTTCTTCTGGTGGGGGAATGAGAGAACCACGTCTAGTTGGCGGTGCAGGTGAAAGTGATGGTTTTCGGAGTGCTTCAGGTTTTGGAGATGGCTCCTTAATAACCTCAATTTTTGGTTTTGGTGCTGGAGGTTCTTCTGGAGCCTTAATTTCAGGAACCTTTGGTTTCTCCACAGGCTAATGTTAAAAATAAACATTTTGTTTAAATAAACTGTCACATAACCGTTGCAGTAAGTAAAGATTATTCCAGTCATATAATTTTCAATAATATACCTTATCCTTCTCGGGTTTTTCCTTGATAGTACGAGATGGTGAAATTCTTTCATATTTTTCAAGATCAGGTCTTTCGTAATCTGGAATTTCCGGCAAGTCTTCCGCTGGCTTCTTTTTGACAGTTGTAACTTTTGGTTTCTTTGGTTCAACTTTGACCTCTTCTTTCTTGACTTCCACTTTCTGTTAAAAGTAAATACATGAGTTTGCGAGATTAAGCTAATGGCAATATATAATTATAGTATCTGAAAAATGAAGTCCTAATCTGTTTTCTTTGATACATAGTTATAAAAATGCGTTTATAAAACCACCTCATTGTTAGAGTGGCTAGTGTACACGCCTAATCACATCGACTAACCATGAGACTCGGGTTCAATTGCCGACGGGGACAGACATTTTGTGTGATGAACATAGATGTTTGTATTTCCAGGTCTGGGTGCTTATTAAGTTTATTCTTGTATATATTTAAGTATTTCTATGTATTAGTATCGTTGTCTAACACCCATAACACAAGCATTTAATTTCCTTTATTTCGGGTTAAATCAGTTTGTGTAATTTGTCCAATAATATATATTTATTTATATGTTAAGAATTTCCTTTTAAAATCAATAAAATCTTATTAACATTATTAAATTCATCCACTTATTCTAGTAGGTTCGAATGTGACTGAGTATTCGACGGAGCTCTAGTTTTTTTACATAACACAGACTTAGTATCTCTAAGTAGAAATAATTGCTATAATTTTTAATATAATTATTTTTATATTTTCAGCATATTATCGTTAAGATAGTCTTGATTCATTAAGTTTGGAGGTAAATCAAAATTTAAATATTTGGATTTTTTTATTTTTCTAATATTATTCATATAAAATATCACATAATTTTCAAAAAATGATATCATAATTTTGACATCGCTTATTATATTGAATCTATTTATAAGCAGCGGCGATTACTTGTCATCAGGTATTCCTGTATAATTTGTATGCTATTAATAATACATCATTAATATCAATTACTTACCAAGAACCTGTAAAGATAAAACATAGAAAATATGTGTACGATGATATTATAATTATTGTTAGATAAGCAAAGCATTAATAGGAGGCATAAACAAACAAGTAGATACATTAGACTTAGAAATTGACAAATTGGCACGTCATGCAGACGAATACAATCAATATTACAATAGAATTTGTAACAAGTTATTATGATAACCTGAGGGTATAAATAAAATTTTTCAGTTATATATTCAAATGCATATATTCTGTAGAATGTAGTAGGTAAATAAAATATTACAAGTGACGTAACTGTTCTTGTAACATTTCATATACATATTTCACTAAAAATAAAACGACAAAGCAAAATAATTTCAATTTAATTCCCACTGAAAAATCTATGTAAGTTGGAAGGTGAAAGTTGGATATGCGAAGAAGACGCGTGAACTTAAATTTAAACCCTGAAAAAAAACACATCATTGGCAATCATCCCTCAAATCTTTAACAGTTTCAGTTTTTTAACCTAAACTCGAATATAACAAAAAAAAAGGTGCAAGTGTATTGATTGTGTGTGCAAAAAGGTGCTAGTGTTTCTAACTAAAAAGTGCAAATGATATAATGAGTTATGTAATATAATGTATTATATTAAGTTTAGTGCAAGAGTAAATTTTGGTGCATTTTTAATATAACCAATTTTTGTACCTCCTCCTGTTTAGGTTTGCCGCTAACAGTGAGTTCTGGAATTTCAAGTGTTCCTGGTTTTTTGTCATCATTTGCTTCTGTCTCAGCCTATGAAGTAAATTATATTATTGGCGACTTTACGAACGTGTAAAATGTGTGAAAATGTGAAGTTTTTATTATAATGATTACATATTTTATTGTGGTTATTTAGAAATAAATCTAGAAATGTGAGTGTTGCATATACCGGAAATGTGTGTACCTACATAAACATTGTATGAACGTAGGGTATTTTTATAAATTGGTCAAAAATATTTTATTATTGATGATTCAAATGATTTTTATTGTATTGGATTTTAACGTTAGATAGATTTTTTTTATCCTTATTTTCTTAATTTGTATATTACTAGCATTATATACCAATGCAAAAAAGTCATTAATCATACAATAATTTAAAAATATTAATTCAATGAAATCAAGTATTAAAAGTAATGAAGTAAATACTCGATTACTTTAAACGCTTCATTGTGTTAAATAATTATAAGGCCTGCTTCTTTTCCAACAGTTATTGTAGTGGGTAATCACCAAAAAATAAATAAGATTTCACTAGTTTTAACATATTATATTCATTTTAATACCGTAGTTTCCTTTTTTTAAGTCAAAGCACAAAATCTGACATAATACTTTGGTTAAAAAATATTGAAATTGATTACATACGTAAATATTTTGTTGCATAAATAATTTTTTTGTTGACATAAGAAACAAAGAACTTGAAACCATTTGGGAACTTAATTAAATTAATTAAAACAAAGAAATATATAATATGGTGAACTTAGTCTCTGAGCAAAAAGTCTGAAAGCTCTCCAGCTTCTTAAAATTTTAAAGTTAATAAAAGGAAAGTGTGGTTTTCTATTAAAAAAAATCTATTCAAATTTGAAGCTGGGCACAAAACCAATTCCAACCTTATTATAACAGCGAGAGCATAACTCTGTTGTTTGAAAAGATTTAGAAGTTTGTTTGTTGAAAAAAAAGTTAAAAAGATTTTATGTTGCACACATTTCCGATAAAACAAAAGATTAACATAATATGTAATGATTCTTATATACCTGTGGAGTACGAGATCTTCTCCACGGCACACCTATATCTTGAGGTTCAGTTAATGTTGGCTTATATTTGTCTTCTAATTCAGGTGTTTGTTCCGCCTGTGTGTAAATTACATGTTATGTGTGAGTGTCAGTCCTAACGTTTCATAAAATTTTACAATTTGTAACAAGTGTACCTGAGGTATTTCGGGAATCGTTTGCCATGAAAAAGGTACTTCGTTTTGCTTAACCTCTTCTTTTGGTTTCAAAAGAGAAGGCGCCTACACATATAACAAATATTTCATTTTATAACCTGCTCTGATTTTTTATATTATAATTTAAACCATTTACGGTTTATATTATTCATCAATTAATAATAATTACCTCTTTTGGTTTTCGCCAAGGAGGTACTCTCGAACTATCGTCATCTTTGACTTCCGATTTTGGTTTATCCTAATAAAATACATTTTAATTAACATCTTATTTTTATATATGTATTATAAAATTTGTTACATCTATAAAAATAGTAATTACTTCTGTTGTTTCTTTGGTTGATACCATATTTGCAGTTGGTTTAACTTCCTAAAATATATTGTTATAATATTAATCATAATCAAATATTTAACTGAGTAATAATAATCATATTGTATTTAAATAACAAGATACGTTTTTATTATTTTTTAAATTACACTATTTTTATTTTTCATTATTATAAAACGATAAATTTTTTAAATTTGATAAAAGCGTTAACGTAACTCAATAGTTCTAATTACCTCTTTTGGTTTTCGCCAAGGAGGTACATTTGAAGTATCTTCATTTTTACTTTCAGGTTTTGCCTTATCCTATAAAAATGACGTTTGAAGTTAATTTCTTTCTTATTATAGAAAATACGCAATACAGAATCTATTTTACCTTATCTACTTCTTCTTTGATGTCAACCTTTTCTTCAGCCGTATCCTAAAATTTTTATGAATTTTTATTATAAATAAAGAACCGAATCCACGACTCGTCATGTAAATAATACAATTATCGTATGTAAAGTTATAATTTAAGTATTCAGCTAAATATAAGTATCTATTTCTTCTCATCTTTTTCTGATTAAAAAAGTAAAAAGAAAGAAAAAATCATTTAGATTCTTATAAATGATCTAATTACCTCTTTAGATTTAGGTGATTTACGCCATGGATAAGTAAGTTCTGATGGCGACTCTGTTAATTTTGTTGTGTCTTGTGTGAGATCATCGTCTTTTATAATCTCGTCATTCTTTTTATTATCCTAAATAAAATTTATATTACCATTAAATCAAGAATGTTATTGAATTAGAAGGAATAAATATATTTAACGTATCTTGAATTCAAAGTAATTTACCTTTGATAAACTATCAGTATCTTTAGGCACTATAGGGGGCTTTGGTTTTTCTTCAACGTTTTCGAAAGTCTCGTTAGGTTTCATTAATTCTTGCGAAACCTGTGACGTTAAGTTTATATTTATATTATAGATTTATTATTATAATTCTTCGAAAAAACTTTTTAAAATCTTTCAAAATATATCAAAACTACTTTACCTCATCATTTGCTTTCGGTTGGCGTTTAGGCTCTTGTTTTGTATCTATTTTCAAGTCATTCGTAATATCTTTCAAAGCTTGTTTGTCTTCTATGACCTAATTTAAGACATTCGGTTTAAGATTTTTTTAATGTATCAAATTAATGCCCTATTTATTACTATAATATGAAAATCCGTAAATTGTTATTTTTATGTTACATACCTCCTTACTGTCACTGGTTCGTCGAAGAATACTTTTTGAGTCTTTCGGTGAATCGACAGAAACATTTTGTTTAGTAACGCCCTTTTTGGCAGTTTTGATATTTGGTTCATCTGTATCCTGTCATAAGTATGTTTATTTAAAAATGAATGCTAATTGTGTTATTATAAGTTTAATATTGAGCTATAAAAAATAATCACCTCAGTTTTACTTTGTCGTCGTGTCTGAGTGTCTTTAACTTTTTCTTGCTCTAATTTCTGAGTACTTTGTGGTAGTGTGTTTTCTGTATCAACCTAATAATATAATTTGGATGTTACTTAATATAATTATTGCAATATGGCATTTCATATATTGTGTATCAAGTGTTTGTATATACCTGTGTATCTGTGTTCGTAAGTCGCTTTGCATGTTCATTTGGCTTATCGACAGTTTCTGGGGCTTTTTCTCCAATCGTGTCTTTATTGTATCGTGTCGTGTCATCCTATTTACAAAAATGTTAGCTTATATATCTAATATTTACACATATTTACAAATATACAATTTTTAATTAGGTAACCGTGAAACTAGAAGTTTCGAACATGAAACATAAAATTATTTACAAACAAAGGGACGAGAGAATTGACTTCTCTTTTTACATTTGACATAGATTACTAGACATGCGACTAATTTGGACGCATCGTCCCCTTACCTTTAATTTTATTTTTTCAAATTCAGGCACTTCTGGTTCTTTTTTGATAGCAGGCTAAAATCAGAAGTTAATGGATAAGCTGGGCAAACTATTTAACTAAAAGGCAAAGCTTAAAATTGGGAGTAAAATCAGGATCAACTACAAGTAATCTAGTGCGATAAGCTTTTATAATCCCTTTCCTATAAAGGATTTCTACCGCCAAAGCAGAATTCTTTAAAATCAAATCCAAAACTTAAACTGTAATAAAATCTTAAAACATTCGTAAAAATAAAAAAAGCATAAGGATTTTGCTGTAAGGTAGCGTTTCTTTGCTCCACAATTGTTTTAATAAGTGTATCTTACTGTGTAAATCTATCATACCTTGAGTGCTGTCTTTTTCAACTGTGTTGTTACTCCCTCTTGCTCGGTCAAAGAGGATACGGAAGACTTTCTGCTCTCCGATGACTCCTTTGTAAACTAGATGAAATAGATATTACGATACTTCAACACTAATTAGTTTACAGATCTGTGACAAACAGCTTTTCGAATTTTTTTTACGAAACATAATATTTTTATTAAATTAAAAATATAAATTATACACTAGCTTAAGTTGTTGGATAGATAAAAGTTATATTATTTTCTAATTATTCTTAAAAAAATCAATCCAATCAGTTAATTTAATATAAACGTCATTTACAGGTTGTTGGAGGTTGGAATCATATTAGATCTTTTGATTGATAAAATAATGACATTTTAATATTTGAAATAAACACTAAACTATATTCGAAACTGTTACGTATTTTATGTCTAGATTTATAAAAAGCAGATGAAGCTAAACTTACCTTAAGAGCCTTATTTTCTACGACGGAACTGCGTCGACTCTCTGATTTCTCCTCCTGTACCTGTCAAAATAAATTCTCAATTTATATATCGTATTTTTAATTTAAATGCCTTTAAATTAGATAAGAATCAAAATTATACGAATAATAATTTCAATTTATGTTATAAATGTCAGTTTATTTATTCTCTAATCAACCCATAAACCACATCCAATTAGATATGACTGCACTCGCATATACTATTACCCTACTTTGATACATCCAGTTGTTCTTGAGGAAAAGTAAAAAAAAACCATATTGTCTTATGTTTTTCAATTTCATAGCCTAGAGTAGTAGACTCGATTTCTTTTTTTGGTAGATGTGGTTTATTTAACATGTTGTAGATGTGTTTTAGTAAAATCACCTTTGTTTTCTAGTTAGTTTATGAAATTAATTACAATGAAACTACTTTTATACTGTAAATATTAGTTTTGTCTGAAGATCTCCTTAGTTTATTAGTAGTCAGGGACATACCTACCCTTATCCATATCAACTGTATCAATGATACGGGCCCTTCGGCTACAAAGGCGTGTAATGTTAGGGACATTACACATGTTAGGGGCAAGCCCTCTAGCATTACGCAAGTTAATCAAAAGTTAGTAAATTTAATTGTCTATAAGGAAAGAAAATTTAGAAAACTGAAATCGTCTTAGGCTATGGAAGGAGAAATATTTTTTAATAATTTTAATATAAAAACATTCCATTCTAACGCACGGTAAGCTATTGATAGTAGTTGTTTGTTGTACCAAGATTTAATAAAGCATTATAGAAAGCTTAACTTATAAATTTTATATAGTTACCAATTCAGATTGGACTGACGTCCTTCTGCTTTCGACCTAAATAACAAACAAAAATACATGTAAACATATAATTAGCACATACATCACTAACTAATTCGGAAAATTTTTAATGATCACAAAATCATGGAGGTGCCCATGTTTGAAATATATTGAACATAAACAGTTAATACTCGTATAATCTCGAACAAATTAGCACATAGGGTGTTGATGAATAAATAAAAAGGGTAATTAATTAAAACTCAAAAATTTAAACATGTTTAATTAAATAGTTGAATTGAGTTTTCAATTGATATGGTTCATCGAATTGAGTTTGAGTATATTACTACAAAACATAAATAATGTTATTTTTTTTTATTTCTGCTACCTTTTATGAAATTTACCATCTATTTCTTTAACTAATTAGCTTCAAAAATATTATGAATAACTAAAAATATTTTCATAGAGTTTTCAGTTGATTGATTTCATTGAATTGAGTTTGAGTATGTTATTATAAAAAAAACTATTTGATTAATGTTTAATCCTGCTCTTACAAAGTTATAAAAGACTGAATTGATTTGAAAATGTCTTTATTTCTGTGTATCACTTCCTTAGAATATGTCGAATTTCGTTGCTTCAAAGAGAATACTCTCTTTGATTGATTTCATTGAATTGAGTTTGAGTATGTTTATATAAAAAAGAACTAATTTTCCCGCTATTTTATTAATGTTTAATCCTGCTCTTACAAAGCTATAATAGACTGAATCGATTTGAAAATATCTTTATTTCTGTGTATGTCGAAGATCGTTGCTTTAAAGAGAGAGTATCACTTATGTTTATCTCAATAACATAAAAAGTGATATAAGTAAAATATTTGACTTTTTTTGTGCTGTTATAACTGAAGATAATATTATGTTAAGTGTAGTCCAAAATAATTTAAAATATGCGATATCACCTAGCGATCTGGTCTGTATAAATGTTATAGAAGTTGAAGATTATTTGAATATTATGAACAGGGAAACGATGAAAGATCTGTAGTGGGTAATTATATACATGAGGTATTTAAATCATTTGTTATAGTATATGCTCTGTACAATGGTATTGGGGGTTTCACCATTCATTGTACCTTAACTGCAAGATGGGTTTGTTGCTGAGCGACCACAGCTACCTGTTGTTAAAATTATGATAGCATTATCAAAATGGACTTACACTTGTATTTATCATTGAAAATCTTTTTGTATTACCATTAATTATTATTGTTACTCTTCATGACATTTTAAAATATATCATCACACTTTATAGTCTCGCATAATTATCATATTTTAGTTTTTTTACATGATGTAATATCGAGAAAAATTACATACATAATGTATCATCATACCAACGGGGATTAATTTTTATCATTATTTAAATACTTATTATATATTTTTATTGAAGTAGATGCAATTATTTATGGGATACCTAGAGATATCATGAATATTTTTATATAATTGATGAAATAATAACCTTAGTTGTTTCTTTCTCTTTCTTCTCTTTCACGGTTGGAGTTGGAGTAATTTTTTCATATTTTTCAAGAACGGGCCTTTCGTAATCATCAACGAAATCCAATTCATACTGAAAATAGAAAAACTATATTAATTGATGTCTCGTTACATAACATTTTATTGAACACATACCTTGTTAAACCAAGTTCAATTTCGATTACATTGAACGTATTATTAATATTAGTATTCTAATTGACACAGCACATCTGTAAAAAAATATTGTTCGAAAAACATATAAAAGCAACATGCGACTTGCAACACAACTTTTTGGACGACACAACGAAGATTCAGCTAGGCTGTGAGACTTTAAAAGAAAGTGTCAAATAACGTGTTTATTTACAATATCAGATGTGTAAACAGTAGACACACAGTAGTAGTAAAAATTGTGGTAAATGTGTTTTGTAGAAAAAACGGACAATATTATGACAATAAGAGAAAGAGAATGACAGAGCAACATGTAATTGAAAAGGACGTCACGAAAAATTTTTCAATATTAAGTTGTGATTACCCCATCATCATTTTCATTATCATCTAAAGTAGCCTTATTGGCTTTATTTAAAGTCTTCCTGGGAATTTTCTTTAGTTGTGGTGTCTCAAATTCATTATTCTGTATTTTCATTCGTTCCTAAAGAAGTTACAAGAATTAGAAAAATATAAATAGTTAAGTACAATATAAATATTTGGAAAAAACATAAATTGAAGAATAGAAAAACAGAAAAAAAGAGATAAAGAGAAGAAACAGGAAAGAAATAGATTTACATGTACATTGATTTGAGAAAGGGGACGCCACAAGAAGACATGTGATGAAGTCAACGGTTTACCCTAGTCAACAACTCTTTTTCCTCTACTGTGGGTTTTTTTACTTCCTCTGTTTGTTTCTTTGTTGTTTTCTTAAGTTGTGGTAATAAGAATTTGCCACCCTCGATTTTCAATGGTTCCTAAACAATCAATCTACGTTAATATCTAAATTAAAGCCTTTAATTAGAGCGAATCAAATTAAAATAAAATTATTACATATTGTGCTAAAAAAAACGAAACATATATATGTGAAGTTAGTGTTTTTTATATTGCCATGTCATTAATGTAAATTGATGCTAAGCTCTATTTATCGTGAACCAATTTTCACCTCATCTGTATCTCCTTTCTTAACAACAGCAGGTTTTTTGACCTTAAGTTCAGCAGCTTCTGAGCCCTCCTATAATTTATTTTTACAATATTTAAAAATATTTTTAGCGTGATAATTTAAAAAAATATTTTCTGCAATATTTACTCAACTAAATATTTTATCAAAAAATTTTGAGGTAAAAATAGTCAAGACAAATAAATAGTGCATAAAAGCGTGTACCGTTGGCTTTTTCTTAATAGGTTTCTTTTGAGTGAGTGATGCTTCTTCAGGAGCGGTTGTGCTTGTTTTAGTTCTTGGTTTGGTAAGGTTGACAGATTCTTCGGTGTCCTCACCCTAACACCACGATTAAATGTTTAGTCATCAAGCAATAGAAATGATTATGTGTAAAACAGTAACAAAGAATATACGAGTATAAGATATTTTTGCACACATTGAGAAAAGATAAAACTTATAAAGGTGTTCTGTTAAAAGAATGTGCATATTATAAAACAGTGTATTTTTCAGTAAAATATTGCATTTATTGTGTTTAAACTTTTATTAACAAAGGTGCAGAAGGTATATGTAAGTATATATAGATTGTTTTTAATTTTACTCCACAAATTTACCATTAAAGTAATGATACCTTTACTAAAACAGATATTTTCTTTAAAACTTGTGACGGTGGCGGTGTCAAAGTATTACTGGACATCAAATCTATCTGTGAATATTGTTTGCATTTTCAATTTTATAGATACTTTTTAAAATGACTTTATAAGTATTGAATTTAGAACTCAAAATATTCAAGGATGTTATACCTGTTCGTCTGTGGTGGAAGGTCGTTTAATGGTTGCATTTTCTACTACTTCTGGCTTTTTAACCTTTAATTTAGCTTCCGCTTCACCCTCCTATACAAAATTAAATTTTATTAAGAGAATATAAGATTTTATTTTGTTTATCGAGATAAAGTATTGTGTAATGCATGAATGAATACTGACCGTAGGCTTAATTTCAGCGGGTGTTTTGTGTGTTAGAGAAACATCTTCTGGTTCCTTTCCGGGTTTGACTGGAGCTTTCGGTTTACTCAAACTGACATTTTCGTCTACATCCATAGGCTGGTAAATGAAACGGTGATGAATATTTATTTCATAGTCTTTAACGAAAATATTTTATATATTTTTTACAGCGCTTACCTCTGGTTTGTCTTTTTCTTTTAATGATGGTCGTTTTTTGATAGTTTGAGAAGAAGGTTCTTCATCGGGTTTTTTATCGTCCTAATTGAAATTTACGAGTATTATTTGTAGTGTATTAAAAAAAAACAAATAAAGGACATTCAATAAATTGGCAATTACAAAGCAGCATCTATGTGCATCGACACCTGCAATGTACACTAAGAATACTCTTAAATCAAAGACTGAGGTAAATTAATTTACTGATTATAACTGAAAAGTTGTATACAACGTTTTTTCACTCTGCATTTGAATTTAAATTTTGGTTACTTTTTTAAACTAGTTTTAAATTTAATAAACTTAGCTAAAGTTCAAGGTTTTAACTTTTTAACCCACAAGTCTAAAGATCACAAAAAGTTCATGTACGTGAATATATAGCAATCAGACACAATTTTTTCGCTAGTAAATATATACCCCTGTATATATGTTATCCTAGAACGTCTCCTCTAGATTCTTCTATCGATAAAAGTTAAATTTCTATAATAAAATATTCAAGTTAATTTACGAACTTTCTTGGCGCTTACGATCTTTATTATTATTAAAAACTATTTTTGTTAAAACAATCATAGAAAAAAATTGCAAGTATAAAATCAAAACTATTACTAATACGTTTTTAATAAAACAGAATAACTAAAACGACTAACTAATAAACTTAGTGTAAAATTTATTGCAGTTGTTGATTCTATAGTGTCACAATGAAGTAAAATTAATTTGTTCAGCAAAAAGCATTTAAATAAAGCCTTCAGTGTTAGTTATGAAAATGTACCTTTTTCTTTTTCTCAATTGGTGTGGGTGTGATTTTTTCGTATTTTTCAAGAACTGGTCTTTCGTAATCGTCTATAAATTCTTCTTCTTTAACCTTTAATGTTATATAAAATTCGAATTATTATGAGTGTATTGTGAATTTGTGTATCTTCAATTATAATGTTAATTATGTTATAATTTATCAATCACTATGAGTAAAAAGTTGTGTGTAATTGAAAAAATTAGTTTACGAAACAGTACAGGTTGAAAAGAAATAGGATGTATATTAAGTATTTTATATAGTCTATAATAGTGTAATGTAATTTTTAACCTGGAAGTGTGTTAAGTGATAAATAGAAAAATATAGGAAACAACCAAAATAAAGTATTTATAATAAAGAAACTCAATATACAATCCAGCATACAACTACAAAACGCCTTACCTTTAGAAATAAAAGAAAACACTACAAAACTAGAAACATTTCGAGACAATATTGAGAAAAAAGTAAAATCAGAAAATGTTAATGTTAAGTTAGTGTTTTCGACTGGATCGACGTAAAATTATCTGCATGTCTTATTACGTTTTTACTCAGAGATAAATATTAAATAATTGACACAAGTCACAAGCATACATTTTAATTTATTGACACTTATAATAAATTGATTTTTTTGTACTTTTAATTTCAATCTGCTTCAGGATTTACAGCTTTAATTTTTGGGATTAAGGAGTGTACAAATAAAGTTGTATGTTATCCTTTGTCTTTAGGGACATTATACGATAATGTCCCTAAACCTGTGCATGTTATGCGATTTGATGTTTTTTTGTAATATGTTGTTAAG